>PVJL010003309.1:0-161662 GCA_004026885.1 Lyroderma lyra
CCCCCCCCACCCCCACACTCACACGCACACGCACACGCACACGCACACGCACACAGTTCTCCGGGGCCAGGCCTCACTTCTTGCAATCCGGAGGTGCTGTGTCAGTGTTTGATGGATGAATTGGTAGATGAACGAACAAATGGCTAGAAAAATGACTGAAAGGCCAGAGGGGTGCCTGGGCAGCTGACTCCGGAAGAATTCAGAGTAGCAAAGGGCCCCAACTCTTCTGCTGTGTCCTCCACGCCCCAGTTAACAATGGGCACAGTGTCTGGGGGCACTGGGTCTCCCTTTGACCCTGTTACGTTACCGTGGGGCGGTCAGCTGCCTGTGATGGGCCAGGAACCTGCTCACAGCCAAAGAAGCAAGTGCCCTCAGAACTGGGAGATGCTCCTGCCCACAGACCTCGGTGTGTGTGTGTGGAGGGGTGCGTGGACACCAGTGGGCCACAGTGGCCTCTGACCCCGTGCTCCTTGGCCCACAGCTGGTGGTGGCTGGCTTTTCTACCCACGTGGACATCACACGAGCACATGAGATCGCCAACGAGGTACGGCGAGTCAAGAAGCAGCTGAAGGACTCCCAGCAGCTGGCCACACTCTACAACAACCGCGAGCGCATCTTCAACTTGCCTGTCACCAACGTAGGCCTCCTGCGGGCACCGTCCCCTCACCCCCCCCCACCCCCCGCCCCAGGGCTTGAGGAAGAGCCTGTGGGTTTGTGGCCACATCAGCATCCACCTGCCAGGTGGCAGGAACCTGGCATTTGGGGGGCAGGACTGAACAGGCTACTGAGAAGAGATAGCCCACCCCTGGCCCTCAGGGCAAGGAGGCTGCCTAGGGCCAATCAGGAGGCCTTGCACAGCCTGGGGTGACGGGGGAGGGGGCAGGAAGAAGGGAGGCCAGGCCCAAGTCCATGGGGACAGGATCAAGGAGCCAGGAGGGGGAGAGGATCTGACCCAAAAAGGAACAGAGTGGAGGGAGACCTGGTAGCAGCCCGAGGCAGCCCCAGGTTTTCTGGCCCTGCAGTACGACAAGCTCTCCAGGGTAGTGAAGGAGTTCCAGCCCTACCTGGACCTCTGGACTACAGCCTCCGACTGGCTGCGCTGGTCTGAGAGCTGGATGAACGACCCCTTGTCAGCCATCGATGCTGAGCAGCTGGAGAAGAATGTCATTGAATCCTTTAAGACCATGCACAAGTGTGTGAAGCAGTTCAAGGACATCCCAGGTAGGTGGGCCGGCCAGCCCGTGCCCTGCACTCTGCCTGTGCTGGCTGCCTCTCACACCCACCTGCCCTGCCCGGCAGCCTGCCAGGACGTAGCCTTGGACATCCAGGCCCGCATCGAGGAGTTCAAGCCATACATCCCGCTGATCCAGGGGCTGCGCAACCCTGGCATGCGGAATCGGCACTGGGAGCTACTGTCCAATGAGATCAACATTAATGTCAAGCCCAAGGCCAACCTGACCTTCGCCCGTTGCCTCGAGATGAACCTACAGGACCACATAGAGAGCATTAGCAAGGTGGCTGAGGTGGCCGGCAAGGAGTATGCCATTGAGCAGGTAGGCAGCCACCAGCAGGCCCATCCTCCCCCGCCCATGGGAGTATGACAATACTGGGCCCCATCCCTGGGGTCATTCCCCAGGCCCAGGGATTGGGGTGCCTTCTGTTAAGTGAGTTAACAATGTATGTGAAGTGCTTGGCACCGTGTCCACCATCCCTCTTGTTACTCACTCCTCTCAAGTCACTGCCTCTCCCAGGCAGGAGCTGATAGCATTACCTTCATGTAACAGATGAGCAAATTACAGCTCTGAGAGGTTCGGCAACTGGCCAGGGTCACATAGCCAGTAAGGGCTGGAACTGGGACCAGAGCTTCTAACCAGCACCTTAGTTGCCTCCCAGCACGTGTCTACATGCATGTTGTACACATGCAGCGATCTGTGAGAGCCAGTTGGCCTTGAATTCAGATGAGGGCCCATGTGGGATTTGTTGACTAGACAAGCAGAGAGTATTTGCCGGGGGGGGGGGCCCGAGTGAAGATCATGGCCAGGTAGAGCTTGCTGTCCCACCGCATCGTGTCCCATCTGCCCAGGACTGGTGGGACCACATGTGGCCCAGCCTCTCCTTAGGACCCAGCCTGACTTTTCCCTGACCCCAGGCACTGGATAAGATGGAGAAGGAGTGGTCAGCCATCCAGTTCAACGTGCTGCCCTACAAGAAGACAGATACCTACATCCTCAAGAGCCCAGACGAGGCCTCACAGCTGCTCGATGACCACATCATCATGACCCAGAGCATGTCCTTCTCACCCTATAAGAAGCCCTTCGAGCAACGCATCAACTCCTGGGAGACCAAGTTGAAACTGACCCAGGTGGGCCCTCCCTGGGAGTGCCTACCCCTTCCCCACCCTCACAGTCCCTTACCCCATAGATGGCTCTTTCTGGGGTCTGGAGGGCTGTGAAGCAGTGGAGGGCCTTGTTCAGGTTTGCACAGCTCCTGGCTCTGACAGGCTCCTCCTTCAGAGGAGGGCAACTAGAATGGAGCTCTCCATCTCTGATGTTCAGCTGCTGGCGGAGGTAGGTTAGGACATAGAGGTGGACGAGTGTTTGGCCAGGAGCTGTGGCTGAGGAGGGGCATGAAGAGTGCCACCAGACCCCCAAAGGTCTGCCTGGGCTTGGGACAACTAAGACCTCCAGTCTTGGAGCTTTCTGGGCTGGACACCATGAGACCCTGAGGTTCCTCAGTGCCTTCTCTCATTCTGTCCTGAGCCTCCCATTCCCATCTCATTTGGAGCTGGCTTGAGGGGAGGGCCCCAGGACACTGGGGACTGCCCCTCTTCAGGGCTCTCAAAGCCAGAGGTAAGCGCTCTCCACGGAGGCCTCAGGCCTACCAGTGTGATTCTGACAGCCCCTTGCCTGGGACCTTCCTGAGAGCTGTTCAGAAACCTCCAGTAAAATAAATAAATAAGTAAATAAACAAAAACTAAAAAAAGAAACCTCTAGTAAAGGCCAGAAGCCAAGTGAGGATGGCTTGTCTACCTGCCCCTGGAGCTGCCCAGAAGTGCCTGAGCCGATCAGCATTGTCCCTGGGTCTCCCTCCTTGGCTCACGCTGTCCCCTCCACCTGGAGTTCCATCTCCAAGGCCCAGTGTCCAGCAACCCTCCCTGATTCCCTCACACCTGCCTGCAAGGTGTTCCCACGGCAGCCCTTGGCGGATGCCTCTGGTGGAGCCCATCACTCATGCCAGGCCCTGGGTGATTCAGAGGCAGAACTGCTGTTTAGTGGACTGTGGGCTCCGTATGGGCAGAGACCACATCCTGTTGCCCTCCATTTCTCCTGGTGCCCACACAGGCCTGGCCCAGGCCTGACACAGAGCTGGCTGTGGCACACAGCTCATGAGGAAGAGAATGAATGAATGAATGAATGAGTTTGCATTGATGGGAAAAGACAAGAGGCAAATCCTGAAAAGGAGAATTTGGAGGCAGAATTTGGAGCAAGGTGGCCTGTTTTGAAGATGTCTCACTCTTGGACCGATTTTCAGAGAGAGTTTTAGGGATTTCCAACTCAGCACCCCTCGGAGAATCCTTGCACCCCTCAGAGAATCCTTGGGTCATGGACCCAGAGTCCTGCCAGGCAAGGAGGCTGGTTTGGTCTTCCATTCACTGGGCTCTTTCCTCTGTCACGTCGGGGTTTGCTGGTTCAAGGGCCGCTCTCTCAAAGGGAAAAGTGACTCTCACAGCTCTACTGGAGGCTCAGATGTCCCAACCTGGGATTTCTCTGGAGAGCAGGCATTCATGCAGTCTCTTTGTTCTCTGAGTACTATGGCTGACAGTGCCATCTAGAAATTTCCCCACGGACACTGGCTCTGGTGCCCAGGGCTCTGCCCAGCACTCTGGTGTGGTGCAATGTCTAGGTCATGGGGGACAGGACCCTACTTGGACTCCGGGCCCTGACAGTCCGTGCCTTGCCCAGGAGGTGCTAGAAGAGTGGCTGAACTGTCAGCGGGCCTGGCTCTACCTGGAGCCCATCTTCAGCTCCGAGGACATCACCCGGCAGCTGCCCGTGGAGAGCAAGCGCTACCAGACGATGGAGCGGATCTGGAGGAAAATCATGAAGAACGCCTACGAGAATCGGGAGGCGAGCTCCCATGGGGAGGGGAGGAGGCAGCCGGGACCACCAAGGGCCCCCGTCACATTGCAGGGAGCCTCCTGGTCTCATCTCTCCCTGAACAAGAAAGATAGGAGGACAAATCCAAGGCTTTCAAAGTCTTGGCCTGTGTCCCCGAGTGGGCTCCTTAGTCACGAGAGATGCTAGTCGGAAGCACAAGAGGTGATTTTTCACTTGGAAAAATGTTAAGGCCCTGATAAGTCCTGCAGCAAACCCAAACCCTTGGCTTTGTTTAACTCTAATGTTTTTGACCATAGATGTTTTTTTTTCTGTGGCACTGACAGGGGTGATGAATGCAGCCCCTAGCTCAGGGCCATTTTACTGCCCCCGTTCCTTTCCAGGCCCTCCTGAGGGCCTCTGGCCGGCGTGGATGCTATCTGAGCCCACCCTGAGCTGCCGTTCAGGTGGACCATGCTCACTTCCAGTTTCTCTCTGGTCTGGTCATGCAGATAATCAATGTGTGCTCTGACCAGAGGCTGCTGGACAGCCTGCGGGACTGCAACAAGCTGCTGGACCTGGTGCAGAAGGGCCTCAGCGAGTACCTGGAGACCAAGCGGGGTGCCTTCCCCAGGTGAACCCCACCCGGCCCATGTCTGTCAGTGACTGCCCAGGCTGGGGTGCGGAGGTGTCAGTGCTTTGGGGGCAGCTGGCACCCAGGAACTGCCTGACCCACTCCCTTACTCCTGTTCTCCAGATTCTACTTCCTGTCAGATGACGAACTACTTGAGATCCTGTCCCAGACGAAGGACCCCACTGCTGTGCAGCCCCACCTGCGCAAGTGCTTCGAGAATATCGCCCGGGTGGGTGGCTGGGCCTGGGGCTCATGGCCTGGGGCTCAGGGCCTGGGGCTCAGGGCCAGGAGCACTGGGACTCTTTCCCAAAGAGAACAGCTCTTCTCTCACCCCAAGTCCTTTTAGCAGGAAATGAGGTGGCAAGTGAGATTCCTGGCCCTCAGAGATACACCTGGGGCTTATTGGAAGACGGTCAGCTGCAGAACCCCAGCTCAGGGCTGGGGGGCCCTTGGTTCCCAACTCATCCAGGAGAGCCCTGTGCCCCACTATACATTGAGATGCTGGCTGGGTCAAGAAACCCCTGAGGCCAGAGGCTCCTGACTCTCCTCATTCTCCTGCTTGCCTACAAGGGAAGCTGCTCAGGCCTGCACAGGAGTGGGTACTCACAGGCAGGGTTAGTTAGCTTCCTTCTCTGACTCCTTCTGGAATGCAGTCAGAGAAGGCCCCACCCAGACAGATGCTCAGGAGGGCCTCCTTGAGGCAGAGCTCTCTTCTGAAGGTGAAGGGCACCCTAGGTCAGCCCTGGGGCCGTGGTGGGTGGGGCCTCTGGGCACACCTTGGGGTAACCCCCACTCTTGCCGACCTCTCCCGCAGCTGCTATTCCAGGAGGACCTGGAGATCACACACATGTACTCCGCGGAGGGTGAGGAGGTGCAGCTGTCCTTCTCCATCTCCCCGTCCAGCAACGTGGAGGACTGGCTGCGGGAGGTGGAACGCAGCATGAAGACCAGCCTACGGGACATCATCGAGCGGGCCATCAAGGCCTACCCCACGGTGAGCCGGGCCCCTTAGCCGAGCACAGCCCCCGAGCCTGGTCGTCCTGTTGGCTCCCTTCTCGGCTCTCACGGCTCCATCTCGGTAGCTGGGCTGCCTGCCTGCTTCACCCTCAGCTGAGGGCTTCTTGGGGCAGGGGTCCTTGGGTGCCTGCTCAGGTATGAATCTGACAACATGCCCCAGAAAATGAAGCTTGTCCCTAATAATCATCAGTTGCTGTTGTTATCCTTCAAGCACTCATTGTGCACCAGACGTGGGCTGGGACTTCACTCACCTTACCCCTCCCGGTCCCACAGTCAGCAGCTGAGCTGGAGGTAAAGCCTTAACCTACAAAGTCAATTCAGAGATCTTTTCTTCCCAAAAGCCTGTGATTTGCAGGTGGCAGAACCAGGGTTTGAACCCAGGGCTGTGTCTTCCGAGGAGGTGATGACTCTGCCCATCCCGAAGAGGCCTGAAGTTTAATGACATCTCTGCTTTTGAGATAGAGTTAATGACTTGAGCCTAGAATTTGAAGCATAGATGATGTTTAAAGCAAAAACAGGGTGTAGCTGCCTGGGTCAGCCCTGACTGTGTTATCTTCCCAGATGCCCAGGACCCGGTGGGTTCTGAACTGGCCTGGCCAGGTGACCATCGCCGGGTGCCAGACCTACTGGACCATGGAAGTGGCAGAGGCCTTGGAGGCCAGTAACCTCAGTAATCAGCTGTTCCCCCAGCTTGCCCAACAGGTGGGAGTCAGGGGGATCTGCTCCCCACACACACCCCGCACCTGGGAGAGCCCTGTCTCTCCAGAGCTTTCTCCTGTAATGAGCCTGCAAAAAGCCTGGGGTTGGCTCCAAAGAGCAGAAAGGTCAGATGCCCCAGAAATGTGTCTCAAGACCAACCCCCCGTGGGAGGGACTGGGGAGTAAGGAGAGCTCTGCACCCAGGCGGGTGGCCCTCTCCCAGGGATCGCTCAAGGAGCCATGTCCTGCCACAGCCTGCGGGCTCTCCTTGCTCTGTGCGCCGGCTCCTGACCACACTCATTCCTAGAGCAGCTCCCCAGGCTCCCCCACCTGGCCACCAAAGGCTTGGGTGGCACTGCACACTGCAGGGAGGCAGACGCCCGCCTGTACCTCCCTGTTCATTTACTTCCCTGCCAGACTTCTCCTGTGACCAATGCCCTCCCCGTGCTCCTCCCATCCCAGACCAGGATAGAGGTGTTGTTCCTGGCAGAAACCCACCCTCTGGGCAAAGGAGACAGAGCCGACTCCCAGCATGACCATGCCTGACAGTGTCCCCCGACTCCTGCAGCTCAGCGACCTGGTGGCCCTGGTGCGGGGGAAGCTGTCTCGCATGCAGCGGGCTGTGCTGTCAGCACTAATTGTCATTGAGGTCCACGCCAAGGATGTGGTAGGCAAGCTGATCCAGGAGAATGTGGTCAGTGTGAATGACTTCGAGTGGATCTCGCAGCTGAGGTGAGGAGGCAGGGGCCCCTGGTCCAGCCACCCCCAAGGCCAGAGCAGCTGCAGGTGGGGCCCAGGGGAAGGTGGAGAGACAATCAGCAATAGGCTGGTCCTGATCGACCCTTGAGGCTCTGGGCCAAGCTCGATAGGGGTTCCTGATGCCCTTATCCCCCAAAAGTACCACCTCTCCTCTACCACACACCCTGCCTGGTGGCCCGTCGTCCCCATGGCCCAGAAACACATCTTCCTACGACGGTAGGTACTACTGGACAAATAACAACCTGTATATCCGAGCTGTGAATGCTGAGTTCATCTACGGCTACGAGTACCTAGGCAACACCGGGAGGCTGGTGATCACCCCCCTCACAGACAGGTGAGTGTCCCCCTCCCCATACGCCCTCCTACAGTGGGACTGACCCTCCAGCTCTGGCTGACCCAGGAGGGCAGGGACTGGAAGGCATAGCCAGTCCATGACAAGCCAGTGCATCGGAGCACTGTGGGGTTGAAATCTGGCTCTGCCCATCCCAGGCTGAGCCACCTTGGACTGGCTACTCCATCCCTTTGTGCCTCCGTTTTCTCTGTGGCTTCATCAGGGTGGTTATGAGAACTTCCTGAGCAGATCTATAAAGCTCTTAGCTCAGTAAGCATCTAAGGGGTGTGAGCTTTACTATTTTTATCAGTTAAATCATACTCTCAATGTGCCAGAAGAATTGATCTTGAGAGAAATAATGGGCCCTTTCCTTTATAAAGTGAATGGCTCTCTTCGAAAGCAATCAGCCGTTTTCTCTCGCCAGCAGTATTTAGTAGCAGCTGGATTTTGAAGTTGGGTTTTGAGAAGTGAAGTTGAAGAGTGGCCACACTCCAGTCTTCACAGTGGGTTTCCGAACAAGGCTCTGTAGGGCCACAGGGTGGGGTGGGGAAGCACTGGTCAGGCAGTCAAGGTGGCATTCCTGACCCCAGCAGCCAGCGTGGGGCACACCTGGGGCCCTGAGAGGAAAAAGGAGCAAGAGCCGCCCATCCACGGGGCCCGAGAAGGGGAGACCCTCCCTGTGTCTGTGGGAATCCTGAGGAAGGTGCGTGGCCCGTGCCCACCTCCTCGCACTCCTGCAGATGCTACCTGACCCTCACCGGGGCCTTGCATCTGAAGTTTGGGGGTGCCCCAGCTGGCCCAGCTGGCACAGGGAAAACCGAGACCACCAAAGACCTGGGCAAGGCCTTGGCCATCCAGACCGTTGTATTCAACTGCTCCGACCAGCTTGACTTCATGGCCATGGGCAAGTTCTTCAAGGGCCTGGCCAGGTAAGGTTGGGTATGAGGGTAGCACAGGACAGGACAGGAAGGCTGAGCTTTCCTGGGAACACTGCCCACGAGGAGCCTCCCAAGATGGTTGCGGGGACAGAATGGGATGGCAGGAGTCAAAGTCTTGGCCCCCTTGGGCCCTGGGCAGTGATGGTGGGTGGTGGGGTGGTGACTGAGCTGGCAGAGATCACCACGGAGGGTTTCCTCCCCAGTGGACTCAGAGGGGGCCTTGGAGGGTCCACACGAGCTCTAAATCCCCCTGTCCCTCACGTCCTCACCTTGCTTAGTTCTGGGGCCTGGGCCTGCTTCGACGAGTTCAATCGCATCGATATTGAGGTGCTGTCTGTGGTGGCACAGCAGATCACCACCATCCAGAAGGCACAGCAGCAGCGGGTGAGCCTCTCTCTGCCACACCTCCCCAAGTCAGCACCTCAGCACCTCATCTGTGCCTGCCACACCCAGGCACTCAGCCCGCCCTGAGCCCAGACTCTCTCATCTCTCAGGGACCCGGGCATTTCCCCCTCCCCTTTGCAGAACTGTAGCTGGGGGGGCTTTTGTAACTAGTCAGGGAGCCCCACATCTCTACCCCACTCTAGGGGCAGCTCCCAAGCCAAGATGCAATGAATAACGGGGTCCCTCCCACAACCTGACCCCACGGAAAACCCCAGCCATCTGTCCTCCCTTTAGCCCTGTTCAGAGTAGCCAGCAGTCTACTCCTGGAGATGAGCTAAGAGGCTAGCAGGTGCCTCAACCCCATCCCAGCAGGGCCCCGGATCCCGGTCAGAGCTGATCTCGCCCAAGTGGCAAGAAGTGGGGGTGGAAGGAGTGGTAGGTAGGAGATTCTTGGACCTCAGGTTGCCAGGATCTGGGAGGCTACGGGTATCCAATGGGACTGGAGTCCTTAGGCCAGATACTGAGGGAGGAGCCAGCCCATGATCAGGGGTCCAGTCGGGGCTGACCAGCTATAGACAGGACAGGGACATTAACAAGGGGTGAGGGGACCCAGCCAGACCAAGGGCAAGTGAGTGAACCCCTTCCCCTCCACATAGGTGGAACGCTTCATGTTTGAGGGTGTCGAGATCCCACTCGTGCCATCCTGCGCAGTGTTTATCACCATGAACCCCGGATATGCTGGCCGCACCGAGCTGCCCGATAACCTGAAGGTGAGTTCAGGCCCGGGAGGCCATGCAGAGCACTGGGAGGCCCTAGAGCTGTGGCCTGGGCTCAGAGATACTGAAGCACTTATGAAAGGCATGCCACTGTCGGACGTCAGGGACTGCAACTCCAGGGGTCTTGAGGCCCACCCCCAGACATGGAGAGGAGGACCCAGGCTTGTCCCCGGGCTTGGGAGAAGTCAGGGGACAGATTCATGTCAACACAAAAACCGGTTTCCAATGGACAGAGTGGTCCAGCTGCAGGGGAATGTGAGCCTCGTCTATGGTGGGCATGCTGCAGAGGGGAATCCAAGCATCAGCGGGGGCAGGGGGCAGGGAAGCTGCCTCCTGAGGACCAGACAGACCTGAGAGCTGGTGGTGCTCTGGGAGGGGCGGTCTGCCTCTCTGTTCACACGTACACCACGGACCCCAGGCGCTCTTCCGGCCCGTGGCCATGATGGTTCCGGATTACGCCATGATCGCTGAGATCTCCCTCTATTCCTTTGGCTTCAACGAGGCCAATGTGCTGGCCAAGAAGATCACGACCACCTTCAAGCTGTCCTCCGAGCAGCTCAGTTCCCAGGTGAGGCCCTGCTCCAACCAGGTTCCATGATCTGTCTGAGAGCTGCTGCCTGCCCCCAGGAACCCCATGAGATCAGAGTTACATCTTCATCTCTCAGCTAAGGACACGGGTCCTAAGCACCTAAGAGACTAGCCAGGCTCATGCAGTGCACAGGGGAGCTGCAGTAGGAACCAGGAACAGATACCCCTGACCCAAGCCCCCCAACACCATGGGCCTTCCACTCAGCGTGCTGAGCCCAGGTTCCAGGGGTAGATGCGGTTGGTCCAGGCACCAGTGCTGGTGCATGAGCTTTCCTGTTTGGCTCCATTCTCAGTCAGGCTGCCCCTTTGCAGGGCAGGGATGAGCCCCAGCTCTGTCTGAGCTCATATGCTACTCGTTTAGTTTCTCTTTCCTAATAGTTACAGAAAACCTCTCCATTGTCACCCTCCTGGGCCCTCTCTGTGTGACTTGCTTATGCATGAATGCCAATCACTGTAGCCAGGGGAAACCATACTGCTTCTATACAAGTGGGGCCCACCAAAACCCATGGGCTGGATGAGATGCAGTCTGTTACTAACAAAAGCAGCAGCTGTTCACCACAGTGCACCCGGGCTGCCGGCACCTCTACACACCCTCTTTCTAACCATCCACGTTCAAAAATGCTCCCCCCTCCCCATTAGAGTAACTGTCCCAACATGATTCTCGACATGCCCTCACCCCTTCTCAAATGGCCATGACCCAAAGTCAAGCCCAGCCTCTTCAAGTCCAAGATTTCTGGGAAACATGCTGGTCTGTGGGTCCAGATGTACTCATGGCCTGGCACCATGGAGCAATGTGACATATTTAACTACGCCCAACACACGTGCTATCTAATGGAGAAAAACAGAATCAGGAAAAGCCATGGGGGTGTGGCTGCAAAGGTGGGTCTGGAGAAATGTTATGAGAGAATCTTAAAAGGAAGCTCAAAGGCCACTGAGGCCAACACATTCATGGCACAGATGGGAAACTCCTTTGTTCACTTTGTGAACAAAACTCAAATACCTCCCTGCCCTTAACGCCATCCTGGGACTGCAAAGATTTACCTGTGACCCAGGCAAAGTCCTTACCTTCAGGGGCCAAGGGTCAAGCAGAGGCTGCAGAATAAGTGACCCAGTAAAAGGAGAGGGCCCCTGGGATGGTGATGTAGACAGTGGCAGAGGGGCCCAAAGGAGGGCACTTGACCCAGACTGGGGTGAGCGGGGGTCCATAGACGGCCTGCAGGGAAGTGACATTTTCACTGTGAGCTGGACGATGAGTCAAGTACCAGGTGGGAGGCAGAGTGTTCCAGGCAGAAGCCCTGAGAGAGACGGTGCCCGCCCACGCTTCCATCCTTATGGTGGCAACAGGACCACTATGACTTCGGGATGAGAGCTGTGAAGACTGTGATCTCAGCTGCTGGGAACCTCAAGCGAGAAAACCCCACTATGGATGAGGTGCGTGCCCTCCCGTGAGGTGCCCTGGAGTGGGGCCCCAGAGGGTCTGGCCCGGGCTAGCCTGAGGGCCCCTCTGGCTCTTGCTGCAGGAGCTGATCTGCCTGCGGGCCATCCGCGACGTGAATGTGCCCAAGTTCCTGCAGGAGGACCTCAAGCTATTCTCCGGTATCGTGTCCGACCTGTTTCCCACCATCCAGAATGAGGACACTGACTATGGCATCCTGGACAAGGCCATCCGCAAGTCCTGCGAGAAGCATAACCTCAAAGACGTGGATGGTGAGCCCCTGCCCCCTGCCCGCAGTCTTGCACGGGGTCTGAGGAAGAGCCAGCTCCAGCCACCCTGGGATCCAGGGTAGGAGGACAGAGACAAGCTGTCCAGCCTCAGGGGCCCCCATCCCTGGCCAAATACGTTGCAGCCTGGGGCTCTCATCCAGCAGTCCGCAGGGCAGGGCTGGTGCCCCAGCCCGATCTCCGCTGGGGCCCTTCAGGTGGTGGGTATCTAGAAAAAACTCCTTCACCCTCACACTCACTTCTGACACCAGACGGGTGGGCCTTCTCCTACCCCAACCAATTCCCCAGCAGCAGCTGCATGTCCTAAAATTCTATTCAGTTCTGACACTAATCAGAATTAGCATAGACCCCCACAGGTTAAGGACTCATTCCTCAAGACTGTCCCCACTTCAGATCCCAAGTGGCAAGTAGTGGGACCCAAGTTACCTACAACTTCTGTCTGACTTGGCTACAAATCCGAGGTGCCTGTGACACCCGCCTCAGATTTGATTATTGGCTAGAACAGCTCACAGAACTCAGGGAAACATACACATTTACTGGTTTATTATATAATAAAGGATATGATAAAGGATACAGGTAAACAGGCAAATGAAGTGATATATAGGGTGAGATGTGTCCCCACGAAGTTGGGGTGTGTCACTCTCCCAGCATGTGGGTGTGTTCACCAACCTCAAAGCGAGGATCCCCAACCTGCAGAGATATGGCACCCTGCCCCACACACACCCACAGTCTTGGGCCAAAGTGACACTCTCATTCCCTCCCCACGTGGGTCTGGCCTTTCACCTGCAGCAGGCAGCTATCCCTACAGCCCTGCTCTTGGTCAGTCAAAGCTCCTGAGTGACCGTCAGGTTTTGCCCCTGGGATTTTGCCTTGTCCGAGCCAGCCTCAGGGCAGTGCTCCCAGCAGGCTGGACAATAGCTTCCGGGCTGGAGTTGATTGTGGGCGTGTGACACTGGACACTGACCAGGCCCATGCAGTCTGTTCCCTGAGCAATGGCTGCTAGGGAGTAATAGTCCCAGGGGAAACCATGGCTGTCCCTTAGCCGAGAGAGTTCCTGCTCTGTGCCGGGCTCCATGCTTAGGGCCTCACCTGCCCCTGCCCATAAGGACTATGTGGCCTTATCTTATAGATGAGGGAACTAAGACTCAGGGAGGAAGGTGACCACCCAAGGTCACACAGCAAGCTAGTGGGGGAGATGGGACCTAAGCCCATGCTCTGACCCGGGGCTCCCCTGCCTTGACCCCACAGGCTTCCTGACCAAGTGCATCCAGCTCTACGAGACCACGGTGGTACGGCACGGCCTCATGCTCGTCGGGCCCACAGGCTCCGGCAAGAGTAATGTGAGTGCGCCAAGCCGGGTGGCCAGGCCTGGAGGCACGGCGCCCAGACATCGGGCCCCCAGAATGCTCCTCCTGTCGCCTGTGGCCCACAGCCCACTGCAGCCTTGCTCTCCAGGGGGCCAGGAGGCTCACTCTCGGGTACCCATCTCCCCAGTGTTACAGAGTCCTGGCAGCTGCCATGACGTCACTGAAAGGGCAGCCGTCCATCAGCGGCGGCGTGTACGAGGCCGTCAACTACTATGTGCTCAACCCTAAGTCCATCACGATGGGACAGCTGTACGGGGAGTTTGACCTGCTTACCCACGAGTGGTGAGTGGCCCATGAGCCCCGTCCAGTGACAGCCCTGCTCCCAGGTCTCTGGAGGCTGTGGACCACGGTCTCCCTCTCTCTCCCTTAGCCCAGTGGAAGGTCTGGAGCTAAGGACCCCCAAACCTGGGACTCTGCCCACTACTACACTTTCTAGCTGAGTGACCTTCCTCCCTTCCTGGGCCTTGGTCCCCTCATCTGCAAGTAATGGCATCATTAGTATGTCAAGGAGAAAATGAGTTTAACACGTGGACGATGCCTGGATATCGGGCATACTCAGTGCTCAGTAAACGCTGACTTCTGTCATTGCCCCAGGAGAGACTGGTGGTCCCTCCTGGGCCGCAGCTCCCAGGCTGGAGGCGTGCATTTTAGGGGAAGTGGGCTGAGCTGGGAGAAGGGCAACTGGGTGGAGGTCCTCCAAATGTCAGCACCTTTTCTCAGGGGCGATTCTGTACCTACCAACAACGTCTCCAGTCTCCTGCTTGGGGGTGGGGGTGGGGGTGTCTGATTGGCTCTCGTGTTCTGGGAACCCCCTGGGGGATGGGCACTGGAGGGAGAGTCACCCATCTTTCTGAATGTGGGCCTGTCCTGCTTCTGCCATTTCTGGTGAAGGGTCTCACCCACACCCACTCCAGGCTCCTATGTGGGCAGATGGGGGGGGTCTGGGGATCAGACCAGAAAAATGCCCCCTAGCTACCCCTTTTCTGGCACTCAGTGCCTCTGAAATCCTAGCCTTCTGGGTTCTGCAGTAGGAACTGGATAGATCTCCTGTCCCATACCCTGCTTTCTCTGCTGGGTCTCTTCCTCCTCCTCCACCTCTTCCTGTCTTCCAAAACTGTATGGGCCTCCATTTCTCTGACTGCCTCCTCCCTTACTTCCTTTATCTTTTTAGGACCTCATCTCTTCTCTTCCTTTGATATGTCACTGGAGATTCAGTAGGGAGGGAATAGAAGCACACATTTTCATCACACCATGTTACACCAAAAAGTTCTATTTTCCCTGTTAAATTTCTTAAATAAATGAAGTTATCGAAGAAGAAAAATAAACCAGCAGAGCAGGGCCAGCCGGGCAGGTGGTTTCCTCAGGGGCCAGCTGCGCTTGCCACCCTGCCCCTCCCCCCGCAGCACCTACAGCCCTCTCCTCCCTGGTGGCTGCAGGACAGACGGGATCTTCCCCTCCCTCATCCGGACGGGGGTCATCGCCACTGACACCAACAAGAGGTGGTACATGTTCGACGGGCCGGTGGATGCCGTCTGGATTGAGAACATGAACACCGTGCTGGACGACAATAAGAAGCTTTGCCTCAGCTCCGGGGAGATCATCAAGCTCACAGAGGTGCGTCCACCTGTCCATGCACCTGCCCTCCCCTGCATCTGGGTGGGCCCAGAGGCCATAGCGTGTGGGCCAAACTTTGTCCCCCTTCACCCTTGCATCTCAGACAGTTGCCACAACCCACCTAGGAGCTGGCCCCTAGCACCCTCCCTGTCCCTGAGCCCCCGAAACTCAGCCACATCTGCACAGCTGCTCACTTCTCGGCAGACCCACCTCCTGTGATGCTCTGCGCCCAGGGCCAGGACCACCACTTCCAGCTGATGCTGCCCTGTGCCTCCCAGGTCCCCTGACAGCCACGTTGGCCCAGTCTGAGTCACCACGCTGGCAGTGTGGCCAGAGTCCGGGGAATAGGTGGTACAGGGACACCTGCCTGGTGTGTGAGGGGCAGTTCTCAGAGAATTGGTATCACCTGAGCATAAGTTCATGGTGTTTACACTGATCTGATCTCTCGATCTCTTCTGAGAACACCTGGAGGTCACTGTGAATCTGTGTCCGTGTACTTAGGCACGGGGCTATGGAGTAGAACACATAGCTCCTGGGGCTCCAGGGATCCCCAAATGCCCTAACCCCGGGCTGGCCAGATTGTTCCCAGGAATCTCCTGACTCATGTTCCTCCTCAGGGATCCAGGGAGGGCCACATTATCAGCTGAGGGCCAAGGGGTTCCTGCCACCCCATCCCCCAGCACTGCTCCTGGCTCACAGCTGGTCCCTCTGGCCTATCCAAAGCTAGAGGATGAGCAACCCCTCGCCACAGCCCTACAGCCCTTCACCTGGCCCTGAGGGCTGGCAGCTGGCCCTCTCACATAGTTCATCTTGGTGCCAGGGCATGACCATGATGTTTGAGGTACAGGACCTAGCGGTGGCCTCACCAGCCACAGTGTCCCGCTGCGGTATGGTGTACCTGGAGCCCAGCATCCTGGGGCTCCTGCCTCTTGTTGAGTGCTGGCTGAAGCAGCTCCCTGCCTTATTCAAGCCCTACGAGGAGCAGTTCAAGGCCCTCTTCATCAGCTTCCTGGAGGTAAGTGAGGCCACCGTGTGCCCGGCATGGGTGGGGCAGGAGGGTGCCAGCAGCCACAGGAGACAGGTGCTCATCCCCTGCAGGTAGCCATCGCCTTCGTCCGCTTCTCTGTGAAGGAGGTTGTCACCTCAACCAACAGCAACCTGACACTGAGCCTCCTCAAGCTGCTGGACTGCTTCTTCAAGCCCTTTCTGCCGAAAGAGGTACAGCTCTGAGCAGTGGGCTAGGTGCCTGCTCCCCGACCCACCCCTCTCCTGGCCTGGGCTGCCTGAGGGCCCTGAAGCCCCAGTCCAGCTGGCTGTTGGCTCACCTGGGTCACGGGAACACCCCGTCCACCCTGCTGTACACATTCTGCAACGGAAGCCAAAGGATAGCCCCCCCACCGCCGGCTTCCTCAGGCCACTCACTGCTGTCCCTGCCTTAGCCTGATGTTGTCCCCTCTGTCCCCAGGGCCTCAAGAAACTACCCTCCGGAAAGCTGAATCGCATCCCAGAGCTGATTGAGCCCTGGTTTATCTTCTCCCTGATCTGGAGTGTGGGCGCCACAGGGGACAGTGCCAGCCGCATCAGCTTTAGCCACTGGCTCAGGATGGGGATGAAGAGAGAAAACGTAAGTCGTGGCAGCCCTCCAGCTGGACTCCCAGGTCTGAGGTGCCGAATGTTGGGTGTTCTGGGGCCACCACCCAGGTCCAGGCCCCCGGGGACAATTACGAACTACTGGGCCTCACAACCTGGTTTTCCTCTGGTTTCTCACAGCTGACCATGCAGTTCCCAGAGGAGGGGTTGGTATTTGATTACAGACTAGAGGACGGCGGCATCAGCAATACCAACGAAGATGAGGATGAAGAGGAGGAGGGCAAGCAGGTGACTGAGGGGACAGGACAGGGAGGGTCCCACTGGGTGGTGACGGTCTTCCTCGACGAGTAATGACTATAGAGGGCAGGCCATGTTGATGGCCACAGGTCTCAGGCTGGAGTTAGGTGCATCATCTCATGGATCCTCACAGCCCCACAGGGTGGTTATTATTGTGCTCATTTCCCAAACAAGGAGATTGAGACTCAGACTAGTCACACCCAGCTAGTCAGTGCAGAGCTGGACTTGACCTAGGACTAGGAGATGTCAGAGTACATCCCTTCCCAGCCACATGCACTGCCCAGGGCTTGGCTGCCTCGGTTGTACTTAAAAGCCCCATTTTCCCAGGGGCTGGGCTCCCCAAGGGCAGAAGAGCAAGTCCCCATGGCCTGCCTTAGCATGCCCATCTCTTCTATCAGCCAGCGAGAACTCCGCGAGCCTTACCTCATTCTGGGATCAGAACCCTAGCCCAGAAGGAGGAAGGGGCAGAGAGGTGTCTGCAGAAATGGTCACTGTGCCGGGTCCTACTGGGAATCTCATAGGGCACATTTGAGTCTAGCGGTCAGAACTGTCCCCAGTGGGACATGATGGTTTGACCATAGTGAGCCCCTCCATCGAGGGTCTGCAAGCTGGGTCAGGACTATGGGTGAAGGGATTGACACAGGTGGGAATGGTAGGGGAGCATCCAGGTGATGCCAACACTCATGATTCTGTCCCCTACACTATTGGGTAGGCTGAAACTAAGTAGCAAAGACCTTTGCATTCTGGGTTGTCCAATTCCCAGATCACCTCCTTCATGCAGAGACCCTCCTGCTAGAGGCAGCTGTGTGTAGGGAAGCTCCCACAGGGGCAGCTACGTGCAGAGACCCCCCTGCATTCCTGGTGGTTTGCTCTGGGAGTCCCCCACCCAGGCGAGAGCAGGGCACAGTGCTTCTCACTGCTGTCAGAAGCAGCCCCTCACCTGGGCCCTCTGGCCAAGGCCCAGAAGTGCAGCTCCCTGCCCTCTTGAGGCACTTGGAGAGGGGTTGGGTGGGGAGGGGGTTCCAGACCCCCTGAGCCACCTGTAGTTCCAGGTTGCCTGGGTGAAGTGGATGGACTCCTCAGCTTCATTCACCATGATGCCAGACACCAACTACTGCAACATCATCGTGCCCACCATGGACACTGTGCAGATGTCCTACCTGCTGGGCATGCTGATCACCAGCCACAAGCCCGTGAGTGTCCCGCCATGCCCTGCCTTGCCCCACACCAAGACCCAGGTCAGCGGGTGGCTAGCCTCCCGCAGTGACAGTGCGGCAGCTCCTCCCGTGCGCTGGGCCCTGAGAGCGCTCTGCCTGCATGACTCCCCTCTCTCCCAGGTGCTGTGCATCGGGCCAACCGGCACGGGGAAGACCCTCACCATCTCGGACAAACTCCTCAAGGACCTGCCGCTAAAGTACATCAGCCACTTCCTCACCTTCTCAGCCCGCACCTCCGCCAACCAAACCCAGGACCTCATCGACAGCAAGCTGGACAAGAGGCAAGCACCCCTCATTCCTCCCTAGGCCCCAGTGTACCCCCAGCCTGGCTGAACCAGCTGCTATTTCACCACCCCCCACTCCCCCCCAGCAAATTATGCCCCTGAGTTTGCCAGAAACCTTGCAGGGGAACCCTAGGCTCCCTTGAAGACTGTTGAAGACTGTTCTGGAGCCTTCTGCCATCAGGACATTGCTACTGAACCCTTCCATGGGCCTTGCCCTGGGCCGCACACTTGGGTGGGGCCTGTTTTCCATATGCCGGGGTGGTAAGACTCACCTTGAGGGAGCCCAGACTTAGGGCAGCCAGGTGTAATGTCCCAGGTCACTCAGGATGGGACAAGGCGCTGCTCAGGAGGTCCAGCAATTCAGAAGAGGCTGACGTTAGTGAGGGCTTCCCAGAGGCCCCCCTGGATTCCCGGAGGACCTGGTGCCCGTGGGTGCTGGGCTCACGCAGCCCGTCTCCACAGGAGGAAGGGTGTGTTCGGGCCACCCCTGGGGCGCAATTTCGTGTTCTTCATCGATGACCTGAACATGCCGGCCTTGGAGACGTACGGTGCCCAGCCGCCTATCGAGTTGCTGCGCCAGTGGATGGACCATGGCGGCTGGTATGACCGCAAGATTGTGGGTGCGTGCCGCCGGCCTGGGCCCGGGGGGCGCGGGCAGGGCAGGGCTGGGCACCTCCTTCATGAGGCGCCATAGGCACAGGGCCTAGGGCCCATGGTACTTTTAGAGAGGCCACAGAAATGTTTTAATATCTTTTAAAGTCAGGGAGGAAATGAACTTTTAGCTCAAAATATATATATTTTAATGTATAATACAGCCACTCCTCACTTAACAACCTACCTGTTTAACAACCACTCGGACTTAGGACAGGGAATCCCCTTTCTCAGTCTGTGTGAATCTCGGGGACCCCCTTTCTCAGCCTTCCTCTCGTGCCCGTGGTCACTTTGTATTCAGTACATGAAGCGTTCACAATTGTGCAAGGCCAGGTATTTCGTTCCTAGTGTGCTGTCGCCTGACTGCTATGAAAAATACAGACCCTACGGTGCCGAGACACACCACAAGGCATCGCCTTCAGGCTCCTCACTTACCGACCAATTCGCTTAATGATCCAGTCGTAGGCACGGAACTGGGTCGTTAAGTGAGGAGTGCCTGTATTACTGTCTTTATACCAATACCGTCGTATAATTTTCAATGTTTTGTTTTTTTTTTAATGGAGGAGGGGCTCCACGAAGATAAAAGTGCATAGGGCCCACGAGAGTCACACCGCAACCCTGGGCAGTGTCCCCTCCTGACTTCCCGCCCCTCTTTCAGGAACCTTCAAGCACCTGGTGGACATCAACTTTGTCTGTGCCATGGGCCCCCCAGGTGGAGGCAGGAATGCCATCACCCCACGGCTGACACGCCACTTCAATTACCTGTCCTTTGCTGAGATGGATGAGGTCAGCAAGAAGCGCATCTTTTCCACCATCCTGGGCAGTTGGATGGGTGAGCACTGGGCAGGAGTAGGGGAAACTGTGGCAAAGGCAGAAGCCCCGGCCAGGTAAGCTACCCCGCTGGAGAGGGCAGAGGGCTGGCTGCACCACTGACCTGGCTTCACCCCTCACCCAGCTATGTTACCTCTGGCAAATTGATGAACCTCTCTGAGCCTCAGTTTCATCATCTGTAAAATGGATGAAAAGCCACCAAGATAGGTAGACTAGACAAAGTGGTCCTGATCCCCCATGGGGCTCGGGGAAATCTCTCACAGGATGGGGTTCCCCACCAGCCCGCCTCCCACCTGACACACACTCTGACCTGGGAACTCCACTTGGCACTGTGCCAGGCTGTGGGTGCTGAGCTTCAGGCTCTCCTGCCCTGCACCCAGGGGCTTGCCTACCTGCCCAGCTTAGGGGAGGGGGCCGTATTGCTCCAGGTGGGGGGGGGGTGCGGGGGTTGGTGGCTGCTCTGGGAGCTACATAGCTGGGCACTGCCAGGACCCACCTAACTCCGAGCCCCATGTCTCTTCCTCAACGCTCTAGATGGACTCCTTGGAGAAAAAAGTTACCGGGATCCTGTGCGTAAGTGCAGGCCTGGGCAGGGCCTGGGCCAGATGGTGTGCTGGTTCCAGGGTGACCCCTGGGCTCCAGCTGGGTGTGGTTGAGGCTGGGGATCAGGGGCCACAGTGAACCATCCGCAGGCTCATGTGGGGACCTTGGATTAGCACTGGGGCCAACTGCCTCCCTGGACTCATTCACCCATTCTTATCGCTGTCTGTCCTTCTGTGCCTGGGTGAGTGTCTGGTCCGTAGTAGAAGCCGAGTAAATTTGAGTTGAATGAATGAAGAAAGAAACCCACCAATCTCCCACCGCATGTGAGGAGGCAGAGGCTCCAAAGGGAGCCATCTTCTCCAAGAGTACGCGTGAGCCTGCGATCCAGGGGTGATCCGCAGCTGGGGTTGGATCTGCAGCCCACGTGTGGCAGCCTCCTACAGGGTCGGTCTGTCAGTCATTGCAGCAGGGCTACCAACCACTACAGACCTCTGTCCCCACCTCACGTCCCACCTCTTCTCCCCGCTCAGCTGAAAGAGGCCACCAGAAGACAGCACCCTCTCTAGGCCACCACAGTCACTGCTCACCTGTACCTTGGCCTCCCTGGGCCCTGTGTTCCCTCCTATTTTGGGAAATGAAATGCCCTGCTCCTGGGTGAGGCCAAGCCCTCCTCTTAGGCTTGAATCCCATTCCCTAACATCTGCTTGAAGACATGGCTCCACCCGCTACTCCCCCAACACCAGTAGTCCCTCCTCCTTTACACCGCTCTATCAGTGTACAAACACGTCCCGATTTCTCCCACCCACCCTGGACCACCACTGCATTTCTCTGCTCGCCTTGACAGTGAAAGTCCTCAAAAGCACTGTCTCTCCCTGCCAGTACCAGCCCTCTCCTGGCTCTTTACCTTGAGCCACTGCTCTCCTGGGAGTGCTCTTGTCACTATGGCCTCATGTGGCTAGACCAAAGGTCAGCTCTCAGTCCTCACCTGCCCTGGCTGTCATCTTTGTTGACCTGGCAGGTGGTGTCTCCTCCCCGGTCCCCCTTCCCCTAGCCACCCCTTCATAGACTGACTGGGGCTTGCTCCCCAGAGTCTATCCCTCTGATTGCACTCTCTCCAGACAAGATCATTCCATCCCGGCGATAAAGCCCATCCCAGAGCTGAAGCCCTCTTGCCTCTTCTTTACTTTTTTCCATTTCTGG
This sequence comes from Lyroderma lyra, assembly GCA_004026885.1. NCBI lineage: Eukaryota > Metazoa > Chordata > Mammalia > Chiroptera > Megadermatidae > Lyroderma > Lyroderma lyra. Next base: position 21,536 of record PVJL010003309.1, read on the forward strand.
GGGCTCCCTCTGCCCCAAGTTCCTGCTCACAGAATTGTAGTTCCCAGCAAAAAACTGGATCATTTTCAAAAAACGGGCAAGTAGGTTATGCTAGTGGTGAAGAAGCCGCTGGAGGTTGAGGCAGCTCCAAGGTGAGCCTGCAGGCCACAGCCCTGTCCACCATGAAGTCCCCAGCCCACATGGACCATGCGAGGTCCTTCCTGTGCGTGGCTCAAGACTGGCAGATTTCAGGTCCGGGATACAGCACCACAGGACAAGGCAGTAATGGCCCCACCCAGCACTGACCCCATTAGCACCCCTAATTCCATGAATGCATCCCAGTGCCCCAACACAAGGACAGGCTATGTCCGTAATAAGGATGTAAATGAGGGGAGCTCAGAGCAGGAGACTCCTCCCCTGGAGGCGGGGGTGGGGGTGGGGACTTAGGAGGGCGATGGAGTCCAGGAGGAGCTGAAGGGTGGGTGGAATGCAAGCATGCTGTCTGAAGAAGGAGTGCTGGGTCAGAACATGGCACCAGCAAGGGCGGGGGGCTGGGACCTGCAGAGGCTGCACAGGGAGCTCCCGCCTGCGTGACCCAGGCCCACTCCTACTCCCACAGCCGGGGCCCCGGACATCGCCCACTTCACAGATCCCCTCGTGGAAGCTACCATCATGGTGTACTCCACCATCACCTCCCAGCTGCTGCCCACCCCAGCCAAGTCCCACTACACCTTCAACCTGAGGGACCTCTCCAAGGTCTTCCAGGGCATGCTCATGGCCAACCCAGCCAAGGTCGAGGTAAGGTTCTGGCAGGCCCCTCCCCAGTGTCCAGTGGAGAAGTGCCCACTCTGCCCTCACTGTCCTCCCCAGCTCCCCAGTTTCAGGCGTGCCTGGCCAAACACTCCCCAGCCTCCATCAGGCCAGGCCTTGAGGGGCCCGGGGACTTAGCGGGAGCCCTGCCTTCATGCAGCTGAGCTCCACCTTGCAGGTCAAACCCACACCTAGAATGGCGGCTGTGATGGGGCCACACAGAAGAGGGAGCCAGGGCAAGGCCAGGGAGAAAGGGGGCTCCTGATGGAGGCCCTGGGTGTGAGACGATTTGGGGGGAGAGCACACAGGATGCCCTCCAGGGACGAAAGGCACCCCGCAGGAAGGAGCAGGAAGTACAGTGGGGCATCACGTGTGCTGGGCAGGCTCAGGCAGGCTCTGTGAGCTGCCAGGGGGACAGCGGCCTGAAGGAGAGGGGGAGCCAGTGGGGCCGGCGAGGACAGATGCGCAGAACGGGGACTGGACGGGTCAGTGCGTGCGGGGCCCAGGGCCGGGGAAAGGATGAATAGGACAGAAGCGGCCCTGGCCTTGCCCGGCTATGGCCAAAAGTGTTGAAAAAAGAGCTTCCTGAGGGACACCCAGTCACCCAGGGGGAGGCAGGGAAGCAGCGAGGGCAGAGGCGGCAGAGACAACAATGGGAGCAGAGTCAGAGGGACTTTGGGGGTCAAATCAGTGGCGTTTGCTGAATGCTTAGATGCGGGGCATCGAGAAGGTGTAGAAAGAATCAGGCATTCCTCCTGGGCTTAGAGTTTGGGGAGCCATGGGGGCCATTAGAGGGGAGAATCAATAATTAGCTAATGGAGCTGGGTGCCCAGAAGGCACTTGGCCATCTGGTTCTGGAACTGACGGTCAGTCAGCAGATGTCCCTACGAGCAGCCCCTGCACGTGGCCCTTGCTGCGGCTTCTGCCCACCCTCCCGCTCGTGGTGCTCTGAGAGGTGGCTGAGGGCCCAGGGCCAGGGGCGGGCACTGATGCTGGGGTGGCTGCAGGACAAGGTGCAGCTGCTGCGGCTGTGGTACCACGAGAGCTGCCGCGTGTTCCGTGACCGCCTGGTGAGCGAGGAGGACCGCGGCTGGTTCGATAAGCTCCTGGAGCGCCACATGGAGAAGTGGGAGGTGGCCTTCAGTGAGGTCTGCCCCTTCCAGCCCATCCTTTACGGGGACTTCATGTCGCCAGGCTCTGACGTCAAATCTTATGAGCTCATCACCAACAAGAATAAGGTGAGGGGGTCCAGCTGGTGCCTTTGCCCCTGGTGGGGACCTCTTTACTCTGCACCCCTGGGACTCAGGCCCTCTGCGGCCACCGCTAACAAACCCCCATGCTGTGACCAGAGGGTTAGGACACTGGGTTGGCAGCCAGCTTGGGAACTTCAGGCCAGCATTTGCCTCGCTGAGTCCCATTTCCTCACCTGTCAAATCGGTGACACCTGGCCCTGCTTGCGCCATCTTTGAGGACGAGCCTGCGGTTCAGCTGAGACAGGCTTTGTGAGCAGGGGCATGCTGTGCTCGCTTCAGGGGCTCTCCTCCTCTCATAGAGGGCCAGCAGGGCCCCTGGGGCCGCGAGTCTGAGTCAGGACCCCAGGGAGGCAGGAAGAGGCCTTGGTCAGTGGCATTGGTGCTGTGTGGCTAGAGGGAGCCTCCTGGTCGATTCTCTTCACACATACCCTCTGCTAGTTCCCAGGATCTCCCATCAGGGTTCCAGGTCAGTCCATCATGATGGGAGCAGGCAGGGATTAGACCCTGACCTTCAGGCCTCATTCAGGCAGACCTGGCTTCTTAAGGCCCAGCACCCTCCATACACAGAGGAGCAGGGCCATCTGGGGGGAGGGTGTGCTTTCCATCAGTAGTCCAGGTGCATGGGGACAGAGGGAGGACCCAGTTCTTATCATCCCTCCAGATGATGCAGGTAATCAAAGAGTACATGGAGGACTACAACCAGATCAACACAGCCAAGCTGAGGCTGGTCCTCTTCATGGACGCCATGAGCCACATCTGCCGCATCAGCCGCACGCTGCGCCAGGCACTGGGCAACGCGCTCCTGCTGGGCGTGGGTGGCAGTGGCCGCAGCTCCCTCACACGACTCGCCTCGCACATGTGAGGGCCCCCAGGCGTGGTGGGCAGGGGGCAGCCGGTGGCAGACTGTCAGTTCCATCCATGGTTTTCCACAGTGCTGGCAACATGGGGCCTCCCTGAGCCAGACTCTCCCGCCCGTGGGCTTTTGGAAGGAATGGGAAGGGGACCCAGGTTCCAAGGAGAGGCAGCAGCAGGGCCCCGTGCTTCTGTGGGGAGGGGGTGTAGGTGCAGGCATCCAGGAGGGATTCCTAGAGGCAGCGACCATGGGCCAGCTTGCAGGATCAGAGCTGGGAGGATGGAGGGGAAGGGTGTCCTAAGCTGAGGGAACAGCTGGAGCAAAGGTCTGAGGCACAAGAGCAGGTCAGAGCCCCGAGAGCCTGTAGATCTGTCCGGGGTGGGAGCAAGACTTGGGATGGCTGGGCCGGGGTGTGGGCACCCACCGCACCTCAGCACTTGGCCCCAACTCCTGTCTCCAGGGCCGAGTATGAGTGCTTCCAGATTGAGCTTTCCAAGAACTACGGCATGACCGAGTGGCGTGAAGATGTCAAGAAGGTCTTGCTCAAGGCTGGCCTGCACAACCTGCCCGTCACCTTCCTGTTCTCAGACACCCAGGTGCCACCACCACGGGCAGTGGGCAGGGGCCAGGTGGGCTAGATATAACCCCATCCAGTGTGGCATCCCGGAAGGTGGGTGGTCCTATATGCCCAGGTAGCACTGTCAGTGAAGTGGCTCTTGGGACGGACAGCCAGGATGGGGGAGGATGGTCCCAGGTGAATGGGTCCGGCATGTGGGGTCAAACTCCGCTTCTTAGAGCTAAGGGCATAGGCCACCACTAAAAACCGAGGGTAGAAACGTCCCTGACACCATGCCGGATCACCTCACTTACCGGCCGACAGCTTCCCACGTCAAGGACCACAGAACTTGTGTCCGAAGTGCTATGCCCATGGCTGCCCTCTTGGGGACTGCTCCCTCTGGAACACCCTACACATGAGGCCTCTCCCCATATCTCTAAGGAGAGGTTGTGGTGGTGGGACCTCAAGACAAATAAAGCAGAGCTAAAACCTGGCTGACAGTCAAGGTTGGGCCATGACCGAAGCCCTAGAATGTGCCCCACCCTGGCAAGGGCCCCTCCGTTTCTACCCCTGGGCATCCCGCATGGAGTCAACCAAGTTAGGGTGCCCTCTGGCACTGGCCAGGCCCTGACCATATGGATTGGGCAAGGACACATTTCTGCCTGTGTCCTGGTTTTCTCCTGTAAGTAAACTGAGGCATGGAGAGACCTGGAAAGTGAGGAGGAAAGTGCCACATCTCCCACCCAGGACCCGGGGCCCTTCTGCAGCCCAGTGGGGATGTTCAGGGTCTCTGTTACAGGGCAGGCCTGAGTGCAAGTCCTAAACCACAACTTGTGGGGGCCCGGGCTTTTCTGAGACTTGGTGGCATGGTCTATAAAGTGGGCCTGTTGTGAAGGTCCGGTGAGACCATGGTGGTGGAGTCTAGCATGCAGGGGTCATCATCAGGACTCAGCTCTTCCACCCCCATCCCTCCCCAGATCAAGAATGAGTCCTTCCTGGAGGACATCAACAATGTCCTGAACTCGGGCGACATTCCCAACCTTTACGCCCCAGATGAGCAGGACCAGATTGTCAACACCATGCGGCCCTATATCCAGGAGCAGGGCCTTCAGCCCACCAAGGCCAACCTCATGGCGGCTTACACGGTGCGCGTGCGCAGCAACATTCACGTGGTGCTGTGTATGAGGTACAAGCAGCCATCATGGCCTCTCGGGGACGGCATGGGTGTGTGGGGGCATGCTTGGGCCTGCACGAGGAGAGGTGCCCACTGGGTCCAGGCTGCTGTGCTGTCGCCTCCCGGCTGCCGTGCCACAGGGCTGTGGGAGGGCCCTGGGTTCTGGGTTTCTGGGGGTATAAATCAGTATCTTGGGACCTCATTTGAACTCCTGGCCCTGCAGCCCCATTGGAGAGATCTTCCGAGCTCGCCTGAGGCAGTTCCCCTCCCTGGTCAACTGCTGTACCATTGACTGGTTTAACGAGTGGCCAGCAGAGGCCCTGGAATCTGTGGCCACTATATTCCTGAATGAGATCCCCGAAATGGAAGCCACGTCCGAAGTGATTGAAGGACTGGTAGGTGTCTTGGTTAAGAGAACCAAGCCACTGGGGGAAATGTTTAGGTTTGGGGGTGTCACTGAGGAATAGATGAGAGTCCTAGGCCCACCACTGATAGTAAGAAAGCCTTTGGGCAGATGGGTGTGCCTGTCTAAGCCTCAGTTTCCTCATGTGTGTAATGGGAATGCCACAAAGTCATCCCAGTGGCATAGGAGGTTGGGCACACAGTTATACAATCACTGTTTATCTTATTCCCTGAGGGTTTTGTGGCAACTTTCTTCAAAGAACCTGCTGACTCAACTCAGAGATCACAAAAGTAGGGGGCTAGATTCAGTCCAGACTGAGAGTCACCTGGGGGGCCAAGCTAGGGTGGGCCAATTTCCCATTTCCCATCAGCTATGCTGAGGCTTCGGGTCCTCCCTTTCCTCACAGCCTCCGGAGGGGCCCTACTTTAGGGCTCTCAAAGAGAGGTATGTCATGGGGCCTGTGACATGAGGCACTGGGCCAAGAGCTGGGAGATAGCTGGGTACACATTCCAAGCCAGCTCTGGGTTTGACAGCTCTAGAACCTGAAGATGCCTCTTAACTTCTCTGGGTGGTGAGTTTTTCATCTGCAGAATAGGTGACCTTGACCTGGAGGTTGCGAGGTCACAGGAGAGAATGCCTGTGAGGGGCACTGAGGTTCTTGCACATGGCTCCCTCCTCAGAACCAGGCTACAGGGGCTTCGAGGACAGCCTGGTGCCTCCTCTTTGCCGGGGGCTCTACGACACTGCCATCAGTGGTCTCCCGTCCCACAGATTCAGGTCTGCGTGTACATCCACCAGTCAGTGGCCAGGAAGTGTGTCGAGTACCTGGCTGAGCTGGCCCGCTACAACTATGTGACCCCCAAGAGCTACCTGGAGCTACTCAATATTTTCTCTGTCCTCATCGGGCAGAAGAAACAGGAGCTGAAAACTGCCAAGAACCGCATGAAGAGTGGCCTCGACAAGGTGGGCCAGGGTGGGGCTTGTGAGCGATGGCCAACAGCCTGTGGTTCTGCCTGCCCCATCTTAGCCCTGACCCAAGGCAGTTCACAGTGTTTAAATGGGTCGCTTCCTCCCTTATCAAAAGAGAAAAAGCGGCCAGCCAAGGGCAAGGCCAGAGCAGAGTGCTCCACAGATTCTCAGGGGACTGCTCCTATCCTTTGAGGTCTGCTGGGCAACCTGGGGCCACTGAAGCTGCCAGCCACTGCCTCTCACTCATGAGTGAAGATGGTCCTGCAGGGCCCTCTCCCCACCTGCCTGCAGGCCCAGCTCCCTCTCTCTGGTCCCCTGTCACACCTGTTCTCTCTGTACCGCCCACCCCCAGCTGCTGCGCACTTCGGAGGACGTAACCAAGATGCAGGAGGAGCTGGAGATCATGCGCCCCCTGCTGGAGGAGGCTGCCAAGGACACCATGCTGACCATGGAGCAGATCAAGGTGAGGGGGTACTCCCGGCCTGTCCCCGATGTCTCCCTGTATCTTAGGAAGTTCAGTACCCCCATGCAACCACGAGATCACTAGCTGCTCAACCTCTGCAGGTTGCATAGCCTCTCTGCCGTGTCCTCATTCAGCAGTCATTTGTTTATTTAACAAATGCAAGGTCAGGGCCTATTCTATGCCAGGTACTGCACTAGGCAGGGGATACAGTAAAGAGCAAGACAGACAAATCCAAACCCCAATAATCACAGCATGGACTGACTGGCAGGGCTGCCACAGGCAGCCGTGCAGTATCTGCCTAGTCTGTCTGAGGTCCTCTGAGCATTCCCCACCCCAGCAGGTATCACAGATGTGCATGTTCATTATGACTGCTTTCTGCCAGGAGCAGCTGTGTCCTGCTTACGAAGTCAGATGGAAAGATAGGGACTTTGGGGAAGAGTCCCTTTTTCTGTCTTGCATGGAGGTGTCCTATGGGCTTAAGGGACCCTGCCCTTTATGGTAGTTGTGCTCAAAATTGAATAGCCTGAGGCCTATGCCTGGCCCCAAGCTGGCCCAGTGAACACTCAGGCACGGAAAGGCCTCCTAACATTCTGGATCTTCATGGTCTGTCACAGCCGAGGGGGTCCCTGGAGAACAGGATATTCTAACCCTCACTTCCTTCCACCTGGGGAGACTGAGAGGCAAAGAGGAGAAAGGGGAGGAAGGCACACCTATCCCCAACACTGGCCACCCACTGGGCCCTCCCTGCCTCCGGTCCCCAGGCAGATACAGTCATTGCCGAGGAGACCCGGAAATCAGTGCAGGCAGAGGAGATCAATGCCAATGAGAAGGCCAGGAAGGCACAGGGTATTGCCGACGATGCCCAGAAGGATCTGGATGAGGCACTACCTGCCCTGGATGCAGCCCTGGCCAGCCTGCGCAACCTCAACAAGAATGACGTCACTGAGGTTGGTGGCCAGGCGTCTCCCAGAGCTCCTCCTGGCATTTCTTCCTGGTGCCTCTTGGGTTCTGGCCCCCACATCCCTTGGGGGTCATGTGCTGAGAGGTGAGGGCAGAAATAGTGTTCAAACCCAGCTGCCTGCCCTTGCCTCCTATACCAGCCCCAGGGCCCAGGCAGGTATATGAGGAGGGTTTTGAGCCCTGAGAAGTAAGTGTGCAGGGCTTGGTGGCCAGGCCCGGGTACATGCGGGAGCAGTAGGAGCCATAGGCTGAGGCCAAACTTGGGGTCTCCGGGCATGCCCCTTGTCTGTGGTGGTAGAGACTTAGTTGATGGAGCCCACCCTGTCTGGCAGCTGTATCTACCCAGGGGTACCTACTCAGGAATGGATCTCCCCCTTCTCTACTCTTGGCCCTGCCCCCAGGTGCGTGCCATGCAACGGCCACCCCCAGGTGTGAAGCTGGTCATAGAAGCTGTGTGCATTATGAAGGGCATCAAGCCCAAGAAGGTGCCTGGAGAGAAGCCTGGCTCCAAGGTGGATGACTACTGGGAGCCCGGCAAGGGGCTGCTGCAGGACCCCGGCCGCTTCCTCGAGAGCCTCTTCAAGTATGAAAAGGTGAGCATGCCAGGCACCTGGCCAGCCAGTGAGTGAGGGCTACCCAGCCAGGCAGGGAGGCAAGGAGAGGAGCCCACCCCAGCACAGTGCTGGGGTCTCTGTCCTGTGTCCCTCTGCCTGCAATACACACAGCCCTGCAGCCACAGAGCTGACAGGAAGCAGATTCTGGCCTGGAGGAACTCTCCAACTGGTGGGGGGTGACCGACAGACCCACCGACAGATGGGTATTGAGGAAATCAGGACCCAGACAGTCTCCTGTGTCCTTAAGGTGTCACCCACAGTTACTTCACGGCTCCGTGGCCTGGAGATTATCACGCCCTTTCCTCCCTGCAACCCCCATGGCCTTGGCCTAGACCAGGGTGTCCAACCTCCTGGCTTCCCTGCACCAGATTGGAAGAAGAATTGTTTTGGGCTCCACATAAAATACACTCACACTAACGATAGCTGATGAGCTAAAATTAAAAAAAAGTCATAATAAAATCTCTTCATGTTTTAAGAAAATTTACGGATTTGTGTCAGGCCACATTCAAAGCTGTCCTGGGCCACATACGACCTGCAGTCCACGGGGTTGGACAAGCTTGGCCTAGACCTTCACCACCTGTGTGACCATTGCCTCTCGTTTGGTCTCAGCACCTGAGGTTCAGCTTTCCTTGTCTGTCTCTGGGTTTCACTGCCTATCTGTCTGAGGCTTTCATTGTCCATGGCCATGTGCTCTCTTGGGAGCTGCTACTTCAAGGTTAGGTCAGCCTGGAGCCCACAGCCCCCTTTTCAGCCCTAAGTGGCAATACCCATCCCATGTGGACCACCCCCACCACCGTGTGTTGGTGCTGGGGCCCCAGGTACTTCCCGGGCTGCACTGGAAGGCAGCTGGAACCCCTGGGGGCTTCCCCATGCCTCTTCCTCCTCTCCCATCAGACTGGAAACCAGAGGTCCCCCAGGCCTAATTAAGCCCAAATCAGGAGTGCTCACAGCCAGTGCTCAGGCTCCCCTTGTCCCAGCCTCTGAGCTCTGGGAGTTTGTGAACAATGCAGATTCCTGGGCCCATCCTGAACTACAGAGTTGGACTGTCCCAGGGAGGGGCAAGAACTCCAGGAATGGGGTAAGCTCTAGGGCTAGGAATTCTTACCCTTGAACATGAACCTGGTTGAGCACCAGAACCACTCACTTGTGTCCATACCTGCCAAGAAGCAGCCCTTGTCTCTAAGTGAGTTTTAATTGGGGCCCATGTACTATCAGATCTTGAGGCTACATTGTTTCTCAAAGAATCTCCAGTCGTGTTATCTGAAATCCTAGAATACAGAAATTTCTCTTCTGGCCATCCTTTCTGGGCTGCGTTTATTCCCTAAGGAGGACACTGTACTGAGGCCCACATAGGGCACGGGGCACAGAAGCAGGATCAGGGTGTTGCTTAGCAGGCCCCATTACCCCAATCTCCCCGGGAAGCAGCCCTCTGAGGCCCACCGTTCCCATGTCTAGGACAACATCGGGGAGGCAGTGATCAAAGCCATCCAGCCATACATCGACAACGAAGAGTTCCAGCCCGCTGCCATCGCCAAGGTGTCCAAGGCCTGCACCTCCATCTGCCAGTGGGTGCGCGCCATGCACAAGTACCACTTCGTGGCCAAGGCCGTGGAGCCCAAGAGGGTGAGGCTTGGGTATAGATGGGAGGTAGGGAGTGGGGAGAGGGCTCCCCAGCACACTCAACAGGCTGGTCCTGTTCCCTCTGCCTGCAGCAAGCCCTGCGGGAGGCCCAGGATGACCTGGAGGTGACACAGAAGATCCTGGAGGAGGCAAAGCAGCGCCTGCAGGAGGTAGAAGATGGCATCACCACAATGCAGGCCAGGTACCGAGAATGCATCACCAAGAAGGAGGAGCTGGAGCTGAAGTGTGAGCAGTGTGAACAGCGGCTGGGCCGAGCTGACAAGGTGTGCACACGCCTCCGGGGAGAGCCTGTGGGGGTGGTCTGCCCCAAACAGGGGCTAGAAGGATCTGCGTGGTGGCAGGGTCTTGGGGTGGCTGGCTGTAACTCCTCCCCAGCAGCTCACCCCATGGGGCTGCCTCTGCAGCTCATCAATGGTCTGTCGGATGAGAAGGTGCGCTGGCAGGAGACAGTGGAGAACCTGGAGCACATGCTTCACAACATCTCCGGTGATGTGCTGGTGGCTGCTGGCTTCGTGGCCTACCTGGGCCCCTTCACGGTAAAGAGTCCCCAGCCCTGACTGGGACAGCCTCACCTCCTTAAGAGGCCCAGTCTTGAGGCCTCACCTCCACAAGGGGCAGCCTGCAGGGCAGCTCTTCCCTTATTCACTCATTCAACAAGTACTTATCAGGTGCCCCCTCTGAGCCAGGTGCAGTTCCAAAAACCAAGGACATGGCAGTGCACGAAAGGGCCAGAAACCCACCCTGACAGGGCGGGCCTTCTAGTGAGAAATATGAGTTCGCATTTCCGGGCTTGCTGTGTGCAGTCACTCTATCCTCACAGATGCCCCGACAAGCGGGCATTCTTATCGTTACACCTGTTTCACCCATGAGGGGCTAAGGTTCGTGCAGGCCAAGGAAGTTACCCGAAGTGGGACTAGAGCTCAGGTGTCCAGTCCACGCCTGAGCCCTGACCTCTGTGTACAACTGCCCAGTACTGGGGCGGGGGGGACAGGGGAAGGTGGGAGGGTGTCGCAGGTGTCATTGTGGGGTGGACCTGAGCCTGGCACCTCCCCAGGGCCAGTACCGCACAGTGCTCTACAACAACTGGGTCAAGCAGCTCGTGATGCACCAAGTCCCACACACCTCTGAGCCCACGCTCATCGGGACCCTGGGGAACCCCGTGAAGATTCGCTCGTGGCAGGTGCCCTCCCTGGGGGGTTGGAACAACTAGACTGTGCCTGTGGCGTGGTCCAGGCTGGGCCGGGAGCCTCCTGCCTCTCTCCCACCCTCTTTCCTGGGTCTGCTCGGCGATGCCTCCCCTGAACCCACCTGGGCCCAGCAAGAGGGTGGGTAGGAGAGGAGACAGCTGAGCGGAGTGTGGCTCAGATGCTTGCTAACTGTGGGCAGAGAGATCAGGGGGTGCTTGACGAGTGAGGGGGAGGCTGGGGAGCAATGTCCACAGTGACGGTTAAGAAAGGTTCCCTAAAAGAAGTTGTGTCTGAGCGAGACTCTGAAGGACAGGGAGAGAACCACGAGGCTATAGCAGAGGTCAAAGGTGAGCACAGGCCAGGAGGCCATGGGGCTGCAGGCTCTGTGGAGATGGTCTAATTGAGTGGGGACAGAGAGACCCAGGGAAGGGTGGCGTTGGGAGCCAGCCTAGGAGCTGTCGCCTGCCCTCCACATCCACGGGGATGCAGTAAGGAGAGGACAGACGTAGCTGGAAGCATGAGGCTGGGAGGAGCTGATGCACCAGCTTTTCCTTCTGAGAGCTCCGACCCAGTATGGCGCCTGGTGCCCTGCAGATCGCCGGCCTCCCCAACGACACCCTGTCCGTGGAGAACGGGGTCATCAACCAGTTCTCCCAGCGCTGGACCCACTTCATTGACCCTCAGGGCCAGGCCAACAAATGGATCAAGAACATGGTGAGCCGCCCCGCGCCGGGCAGAGCCTGCGTGCCAGGAGGGCGGAGCCTCCGGGCGGCGCTGCACCACAGCCCCCGCCTCCCCGCCCCTGCAGGAGAAGGACAGCGGGCTGGATGTGTTCAAGCTGACCGACCGCGACTTCCTGCGCAGCATGGAGAACGCCATCCGCTTTGGCAAGCCCTGCCTGCTGGAGAACGTGGGTGAGGAGCTGGACCCGGCCCTGGAGCCTGTGCTGCTCAAGCAGGTGAGCCTGCAGCCGTGGGCGGGGGCCAGGCTGTCCGCCTGGCTGTGGGCCTGGCCCGGCAGAGGGCAGCTGCCCTCCCCTGCCGCCAGCCACGCCCAGGCCTGCAGCACTTACCCGTCCTGCCCACCACAGACATACAAGCAGCAGGGGAACATGGTGCTGAAGCTCGGGGACACGGTGATCCCCTACCACGAAGACTTCAGGATGTACATCACCACCAAGCTGCCCAACCCACACTACACGCCCGAGATCGCCTCCAAACTCACCCTCATCAACTTCACCCTGTCGCCCAGGTCAGCCCCCAGTCCCCCAGCCCCGGAGCATCAGCTCCGCCTCGACTGGCCCAGCTACCCCCAGGCCAGGACTCTGGGTCTTTACCCCACTCAGAGGCTCTGCCAGCTTCCTCCCAGTCACTTTGACATTCTAGGCTTTTCTAGCCCCTCCACCAGCTTACCTTACTTGCACTGTTTCTACCTAAGAACCCCCACCCCCAATTCTTCCTGATGCCTGGTTAGGAACCCCCAGCCTCCCTGGAGAGCACTAGCCCCACCTCGTCCAGATACCCTTGCCCACAGCGCAGCCCTCTCGAGGCCCCTGTGCACTCACCTCCAGAGCTGTCCGGGAGCCCTGAGTTGGGCATACTCTGGGTCCCTGAACCCAAGGCCTGCTTCCTGCCCCTCTTGCCATGAGCCCAGGCACTATGGCTTTCACTAGTCACTCACACAGGCCCACAGGCCTGCTTCATGCTAAAGCCTCCATGCCTGTGGCCACCGTAAACCTCTCCACGGAGCAGGGGGTGACCCTGTCCCTCCCAGTCACTCACAGCTCCCTCCTGCTGAGAGGCAGTTTTTCAGAGACACTAGCAGCTCACACATCTAGCTTCCTGGTCCCCATTGGGATTCCAGGTGGCCACCCGAGGTCTCACTGAGAACGGATCACTTTGAAGTGAGAACTGGTGTCTCTGCATGATTACTGAAGCCTGAGACATGCTAAGGGACTCTGTACTCTTGGAGCCCCAAGAACAGACAGATAGGTGGGCAAGCTCAAGGTGGGCCCTCCAGGGCCCACCAGGTGTTACAGACATGGTGTTTCCTGTCCCTGGCAGTGGCCTGGAGGACCAGCTGCTGGGCCAGGTAGTGGCTGAGGAGCGTCCTGATCTGGAGGAAGCTAAGAACCAGCTGATTGTCAGTAACGCCAAGATGCGGCAGGAGCTGAAGGACATTGAAGACCAGATCCTATACCGGCTCAGCTCCTCCGAGGGCAACCCCGTGGATGACGTGGAGCTCATCAAGGTGCTGGAAGCTTCCAAGATGAAGGCTGCGGAGATCCAGGTTGGCAGCTGTCTACTTGCCCTACCTGCCTCTCCCCACCTGCCCCAGGCCTGACTCTAGACCTGACCTCCCCCACTGCACCCCCAGGCCAAGGTCAGGATTGCAGAGCAGACAGAGAAGGACATCGACATCACGCGCATGGAGTACATACCCGTGGCCATCCGCACCCAGATCCTCTTCTTCTGTGTGTCCGACCTGGCCAACATGGACCCCATGTACCAGTACTCCCTCGAGTGGTTTCTCAACATCTTCCTCTCGGGCATTGCCAACTCGGAGAGAGCAGGTAGCCCTGGCGCACATGCACACGTTGACACAAGCACCAGGCTCCCGCCTGGGCACAGATGGGACATGTGTGACCACACTCCCACAGTGGGCACCTACATAAACTCACACCCACAGTCCCTTGCACATCCTCTCATGTCAGACATACACCAAAAAGAACACACATACACCCCACACACACACCTTCCTCGGAGCCCTTTTACTGGGAACTCTAAATGCCCCAAGGGGAGGCCCAGACTGCCCTGTGGCTGTGGGGGAGACTGGCTGGGCTGAGCTGGACCCCGGGACTCCTGCTTCCCTCCCATCTCCCCGTGTGCTGCCACCTCCTCTCTGCCCTGCAGAAAACCTGAAGAAGCGTATCGCCAACATCAACCGCTACCTGACCTACAGCCTCTACTGCAATGTCTGCCGCAGCCTCTTTGAGAAGCACAAGCTGATGTTCGCCTTCCTGCTGTGTGCCCGCATCATGATGAACGAGGGCAAGATCAACCAGGTGCTGCATGCAGCAGCAGCGGGCTGGCTGGCCACCCAGGAAAGACTGCCTGAGGAGTTAGTGGCCCTGTTGCAGGGCCTGGGAGAATGGGGTGGAAGGAAAGAGAAGGCCAGGCATGAAGGCGTGGCCAGAGCGAAGGGGCAGAGGCCTCAGGAAACAGTTTGTCACTTCACAACAGCCAGGAGACCCTGGGTTGGTTAGACCCAAGCAGTCCGTGAGCACAGGCCTTCTCAGAGCCGTGAGTATGCTGCTGGGCGCAGAGGCTGACCTGAGCCCGGCTCACACTCTCGGGAGCCCCGGGTATTTTGTGGTGAGTTGGAAAGCACCACCAACATAGGCAGAGTGACAGCAACCACTGCTCAAGCCCTCACTGTGTGCTTGGTGTGCTCACAGGCACACAGGGCCTGGAACTAGCCTCCCTCTGTCCCCTGACAGAGCGAGTGGCGCTACCTCCTGTCCGGGGGCTCCATCCAGGTTGCAATTGAGAACCCTGCGGTGGACTGGCTGTCAGACCGGGCCTGGCGAGACATCGTGGCACTCTCGAACCTGCCAGCCTTCTCCTTCTTCGCCACTGACTTTGTGAAGCACCTCTCAGAATTTCGGGCCATCTTCGACAGTCTCGAGCCCCACCGGTGAGCTGGGCCCCAGGGCATGGAAGGGTGGGCACATCGAGGGGGTGAGACCCCAGGCACAGGAGCCTTCTCTGAGGAGCCATTCAGGATTGCCATGCAGTTGTGGCCATCTCTCTTCTGCGCCCTTGGCCATGAAGCCCTGGACACCCCACCCCCCTTTGCCATCCATGCAGTGGAGTCCCTGTGGCCAGTGCCCTCCCACAGGTCAGCTTTCAGGGAGACATGGGCACTGTTGCAGGGAGCCCTTGCCTGGCATCTGGGACCAGTACTTGGACCAGTTCCAGAAGCTGCTGGTCCTGCGTTGCCTGCGTGGGGACAAGGTTACCAACGCCATGCAGGACTTCGTGGCCACCAACCTGGAGCCACGCTTCATTGAGCCCCAGGCAAGTGCTACCAGCTAGTGCCACATACTAATCCTCACCTTGGGTCCCAGGGGCCAGGCTGCACCCAAACCGACCACTTTGCAGCCTTGGTTGGGCTGGAACTCCTAGCCTCACCCCTGCAAAGGCTCTGGGAGGTTCCAGATCCCACCAGGAAGCCTCCCTGGGACCTCTCTGGGAGCCCAGTGGTCCCTGTGCCTCCTTAGCCCCAGCTGGCCCCAGCATTTCTCCCTGCCCTTAGACAGCCAACCTGTCAGTGGTGTTCAAAGACTCCAACTCCACCACGCCCCTCATCTTTGTGCTGTCACCTGGCACTGACCCCGCTGCCGACCTGTACAAGTTTGCTGAGGAGATGAAGTTCTCCAAGAAGCTTTCTGCCATCTCCCTGGGCCAGGGCCAGGTAAGAGTGGGGCCAGGAGGATGATGCGGGGTGGGGCCAGCTGGTCCCAGCCACTTAGCACTCCTGCCCCCACAGGGCCCTCGGGCGGAAGCCATGATGCGCAGCTCCATAGAGAGGGGCAAGTGGGTCTTCTTCCAGAACTGCCACCTGGCCCCGAGCTGGATGCCAGCCCTGGAGCGCCTCATCGAGCACATCAATCCCGACAAGGTGCGCCAGCCTCCTCTGCTGAAGGGAGTGCTCATGTGTCCACCCAGGACTGTGAGGCTAAAGGAGGTGGCCCCACAAAGCACTCAGCCTCACCTGGGCACCAGCAAGTTCTCTGGAGCTCACATGAGGAATGTGAATTGAGAACATTAATCTTCCCAGTGGCTGCCCCCAAGTTACTATTACTGGTAGTTATATAGCTTGCTCAAGGCCACCCAGCACAGACCAGTGACCCTGAGATTCAGCAAAGCTCATATTCTTAATCTGTGGTCCCTGCAACCTGGCCCGGCCCACCCAGGAGTGAGGTCAGACTGAGGGTGGACGAGGGTAGGGGGCAGCCTGGTGTTAGGGAAGTCACCCACCAGGTGTGGCTCTCGACGCTCACGTAGAGCTCGGCCACTAGGTTCACCGGGACTTCCGCCTGTGGCTCACCAGCCTGCCCAGCAACAAGTTCCCAGTGTCCATCCTGCAGAATGGCTCCAAGATGACCATTGAGCCACCACGAGGGGTCAAGGCCAACCTGCTTAAGTCCTACAGCAGCCTCAGTGACGACTTCCTCAACTCCTGTCGCAAGGTGAGGCACACAGGGCAGTGCCCGGCACCTCCTGCCCCCATCCTCGTCAGTCACGTCCCCCCGCCACCTCCCGTAGGTGATGGAGTTCAAGGCCCTGCTGCTGTCTCTGTGCCTATTTCATGGGAATGCACTGGAGCGCCGGAAGTTTGGGCCCCTGGGCTTTAACATCCCCTACGAGTTCACAGACGGGGACCTGCGGATCTGCATCAGCCAGCTCAAGATGTTCCTGGACGAGTATGAAGACATCCCCTACAAGGTGGGCTGGGGACAGGCTGGGGGCAGGAGGCTTGGACGCTTGTGGGCGCCCTCACCTGCCCACCCTGTAGGTCCTCAAGTACACAGCGGGCGAGATCAACTACGGGGGCCGCGTCACTGACGACTGGGACCGCCGCTGCATCATGAACATCCTGGAGGACTTCTACAGCCCTGTCGTGCTCTCCCCGGAGCACAGCTACAGCTCCTCAGGCATCTACCACCAGATCCAGCCCACCTACGACCTCAATGTGAGCACACCCTGGGTGCTGGGTGAGAGAAGACGTGGCTTCTGCCCTCTGGTAGCTCCTTCTCATTGGTTAATCCACCCCGCAAAGACAGCCATCACTGCCTGAGGGCAGTCACTCCGTGGGGAAGGGGTGAGGCAGGGCGACCTGGCCCTGCCCTCACAGTCAGGGAGAACTCCGTAAGGAAGTACTGCTGCAGCTACCGTGTGTGAGAAGCAGTCAGGGCCTGCATCAGGCATTCCAGAGTGTGGCTCATCAGTGTAAAGGAGGGAGTGTGACAGGTGTGAGCAGCCAAATGAAGTAGCAGGGAGGTGATGGCAGTGAGGAGGGGGCGAGGAGGGAGGCAGCGGCCACCCACACAATACCTCAGAGGCCATGGAGCCCCAAGAACAACGGTTACAACCAGGATGATGAGTGGGGGGATGTACTCAATTGGAGAGCTGCCTACAGGCTGAGCTAGAGCCAGGCCGGAGCTTCAGTGCGCCCTCCTACTACTCCCAGGGCTACCTCTCCTACATCAGAGGCCTCCCACTCAACGACATGCCTGAGATCTTTGGGCTGCACGACAATGCCAACATCACCTTTGCCCAGAATGAAACCTATGCCCTGCTTGGTGCCATCATACAGCTGCAACCCAAATCATCCTCTGTGGGCGGCCAGGGCCGGGAGGAGGTGGGTAGCAGCAGGGGGAAGGTGTCCGCAGACGGGGGGAGGGGGGGAATCTGCCACCCACCATCCTGCCTGCTCCCTTGTGGGAAGGAACTCTGTGCATGTGGAATCCTGTTGGGAGCGGGGCAGCCCTGATCCCCAGTGTCCCTTTGCCCTGACAGATAGTAGAGGACATGGCCCAGAAAATTCTGCTCCAGGTGCCTGAGGGCATCAACGTACAGTTGGTGATGAACAAATACCCTGTGCTGTATGAGGAGTCGATGAACACGGTGCTAGTGCAGGAAGTCATTCGGTAATCCCCCCAGCACCCCGGCCCTGAGTGCGCGGACCACTGGGGTGTTGAGACACGACAGCAAGAGCTGCGACGGGCCAGGTGCCATGCCAAGTGCTATAAAGCCATTCTTTAGCTCAGCCACACTTTTATTATTCTCATTTTACAGATGAGCAAACCAGGGCCCAAAAAGGTTATGTGAACTGAAGTCACACATTTGCTAAGGGCCAGCGCTGGGATTGACACTCAGGTTGTCCAACCAGCTCTATGCTCTTAGCCCAGTGGTTCTCAACCTTCCTGATGCCAAGACCCTGTAATACAGCTCCTCATGTTGTGGTGACCCCCATAACATTATTTTCGTTGCTACTTCATAACTGTAATTATGCTGTTATGAATCGTAATGTAAATATCTGATATGTGTTTTCCGATGGTCTTAGGCGACCCTTGTGAAAGGGTCATTCGACCCCCAAAGGGGTCACGATCCACAGGTTGAGAACCGCTGTCTTAGCCCCTTTGGCCCCTTTTATTTTGGTCTGTGGCCTGCAACTGGGGAGTGTAGATACCACCACACGGCCCTGGCCCACTGCCTGCCTCCTTGCCACTTCCCCCATAGGTATAACCGGCTACTGCAGGTGATCACACAGACACTGCAAGATCTGCTCAAGGCACTTAAGGGACTGGTGGTGATGTCCTTGCAGCTGGAGCTGATGGCTGCCAGCTTGTACAACAACACTGTGCCCTCGCTCTGGAATGCCAAGGCCTACCCATCGCTCAAGCCGCTGTCCTCATGGGTCATGGATCTGCTGCAGCGCCTGGACTTCCTGCAGACCTGGATCCAAGGGGGCATCCCAGCTGTCTTCTGGATCAGCGGCTTCTTCTTCCCCCAGGCTTTCCTGACAGGCACCCTGCAGAACTATGCCCGCAAGTCCCTCATCTCCATCGACACCATCTCCTTTGATTTCAAGGTCTGGACACAGCCAGAGCCAGGTCAGGTGATGGGGTGGGATACAGCCTAGACAGGAGGGGCCTGAGGCCACAGCTGGCTGACAACATCTGGGGACCCCTGAGCAGGGGTTGGGGAGCAAGGAGAGCTGGTCCAGAAGAGGCCATGAGCCCCAGGGAAATCCCTAGAGGCAGGACACAGCCTGCAGGCTAGCAGCTAAAATGGCAGGTGAGTGATGGACAGGCACATGGCACTCTCAGAAGGGAGTCTCTGCCTCCGAACCCAAATTCTAACCCAGATGCTTGTGTTGGTAAGTGTGGGGCGTGTCTGTGTGCCCACCACAGGTGATGAGCCAGTCGGTGTCGGAGCTGGAGAAAAGGCCCAAAGAGGGGTGCTACATCCATGGACTGTTCCTGGAAGGTGCCCGCTGGGACCCCACGGCCTTCCAGTTGGCCGAGTCTCGGCCCAAGGAGCTATACACAGAGATGGCTGTTATCTGGCTCCTGCCAACACCCAACCGCAAGATCCAGAACGAGGCCTTCTACCTGTGTCCCATCTACAAGACACTGACCCGTGCCGGTACAGGGCCCAGGGCAGGGATCCTACACCACAGATGGGAGCCCAGGACTGGGCCAGCCCAGGCCAGTTAGGTTGACCCGGTTAGCTGAACAAGATAGCTGCCAGAGATCAGTCAGCAGTCCTGAGACCAGAGGCAGGGACAGAGCTGGGCGGCAGCAGGCAGAACACTACCCAGAGGCAGAGCTGTCCGTGGCCTCCGAGCTCACCACCTGCTTGCCTCCCTCAGCAGACCCACCTTGGGTCCTGGGAGCCCCGGCCTGACAAGGGTTCAGACTGGGTACCTGAAGCCTGGAGAAGGGGGAAATGGGCATGGGCTGGGTCCAGCAGAGCATGAGCAGTGGCATCAACACTCCCCCTGCCACCTCTCCTCAAGCGGTCAGTGCATTAACCCTGGGCAGGCCTGAGCCTCGGCCAGACCCACACACCAAGCAGGCTTCCTTTTGGGTCCCTCTCTGTCCCCACCCCAGTCTGCCAAATCCTAGCTGTGGCAGGTAACTTAACCCTCGCCTCTTGTTGCCTGCTCTAGGAACCCTGTCAACCACAGGCCACTCCACCAACTACATCATTGCTGTGGAGATCCCCTCCAACCAGACCCAACGACACTGGATAAAGCGCGGTGTGGCGCTCATCTGTGCCCTGGATTACTAGCCTTGGAGAGAAGGGTGGGGCTCATTAAAGTTGCGTTGTCTAAAGCAGTCCAGTTGAGCCTTACCTGCTTACATCAGGCCCCTTCTGTAGGACTCACTGCCAGGAAATGTGGGGGGCAAGAGATTGCAGTGGCCTCAGGAGAAAATGTGGTTAGCCAGGGGAAGAGTGGCAGCTGTGACCCACTGGACCTGTCGAACTGCGACAAGGGGAGGTGAGCCCTCCAAGGTCCCAGGAGGGCCCTTCCAGGGAGAGCACACCAGGCAGGACTCGAGGAGGCCCTGCTCCCTCAGCCCAGAGCCCCAGCATCTTTCCAGACTACACTGTCAGATCTGGTGAAAACCATGGCATGGCCTTTTCCTCCTGAAGTGCCTAACTCTTCATCTTCTACAGCCCACCCAAAGCCCCTCCTCGGCTCAGGTCCTAACTTCTAGGCATAGGGTCCCAAGGCTGCCTCAGAATGCATTCTCACCTCTTCCTTCACAGGGCCTTGGGCCCAGGAGGTGTGGTTACATCCTCACTCCTATCTCAGCCTAGCCTACAATCCTCAGGCCAGTAACCACAGGAGGATTCATTTTTTTTAGAAGAGTTTTATTCATTCATTGATCCAATATTTACAGGGGCTCAAAGGGCCAGGCTGTGCTCAGTGCAGAGATGTAATTGCCACGCCTGCCAGCCTACTCCTGCCCCCCAGCCCCCTCCCCCATCACTATGTACAGATTAGGGTCCTGCCTGGATCACCTTCAAAGCCATCTGGCAGAGGCTGTGGGGCCACTCTTGGTATCAGGCCCTCTGGGAACACTGGGACTCCAACTTGTCTTGGCCCTGCTGTTCCCCCGTCCTAAGTGCCTTGCAGAAGCTGAGTAAGTGGGCATGGCAGGGAGAGCTGAGTGGTGCCAGTTTCCTGCAAGCAGCCCTTTCTCTGCTACCCCTAAGAGGAGGGAGACATGGTAATACTGAGGGGCTGGGCAGAGGCTCCTCTGAGCCCAGGCTCCAGGGATAGAGCCTGGGAGCCCAAGGCAGGCCCATTGTCAGGGCCACAACACTGAAGGCAAAGGGCCCCAGAGCCTTGCTGTAGAGAGCAGATTTGACAAGCCCAACTGGAGCCAGGGGGTTGACAAGCCACCAGCAAACAGCTCAAACACTCCTCTCTGCTCAGGCCGTGGGACTCCAGCATGTTGCTCACCCCACCCCTGCAGGGACACTCCACTCCCAACCCAGCCCAGCAGCTGGGTCCCTGAGTTTGGAGCTCTCCCAGGAGGAACGAAGAGCAGACCTGGCTTCCTCACAACAGACAACTGGCAGTGGGGCTAGAGCAGCAGGCCCGTGCCCATCCAGGCCCCACCAGATGACAGCTGTTAGGAGAGAGCGCAGGGTCAGGAAGCCGGCTATGTCAACACAGTGGTGGCAAGATGGGCCAGAGCCCAGAAAAATAGACGTCTCTGTAGGTAAAATATATATTCTGCTGCCCAGGCAGAAAGGCCAGGTCCTGCAGCTCCACAGCCGGCTGTGGAAGAAGCTGCAGCACCTCGCTGTGCCCCAACTCCAGCTGCTGCTTCCTGAGCGCGCTGGGGCTGACTGGCCCTATCAGGCCCGGGGGCACAATGCAGGGAATCCCAGCCTGGCTCCCATTCCCAGGGTCTGGGCTCTCTGACTGGAACTATTCAATAATACTGGGAAGAGGAGAGTAGGGCAGGGAAGGGGCCCTAGTGAGGGCCATACGGCAAGAGCGAGCTGCAGAGTCAGGGCCAGCAGTCTTCATTGGCGCTTGGCCTTGTAGGGGCGTGAGCGTTTCCGCCGATCAGGCTTCCGCTGCTTGTGGAGCCGGCCAATGCTGACCCCTTGGCGCCGCCGCACGGAAATGTTCTGCTCCACCAGGTTGGCCAGCATGCCTACAGAGAGGTGGAGGCCCTTCAGGAGGTGGCTGGTTGCCCAGCAGCCACCTGCTCAATGGGCCACAGCCTCAGGTCAGGAGATGAGGACGTCACGGCCCTCCCTGAGCCCCGGTCTGCTCCAGCCCCAACAGAAGCCTGACTGGGGCGAGACCTGAGGGACATGGCACTCAGCAGGGCATGTCAGGTAAGACACAACAGTGAGACTTCTCACCTTCCTGAGCTAGCATGGAGATGAAGGTGCAGATGAACTCATCATAGTTGTGGGTCCTTCTCTGGTCATCAATCTGTGGGAGAAAAGGATGAGGGGACTGCAGCCCATCCCAGAGCTGCCACCAGCTGACCTCAGGAGGTTGCACTTCTGGAAAGGCAGTCAGGGGCAGAGGACTAGGCAGCTGGAGAGAGATGACCCACCTTGAACTTCTTCCTCTTTTCCACCTCTTCCTTGAGGCAGGCCTCATAATTTGTAATCTCAGCCTCCACACACTTCAGGAGTGCCAGCAGCTCCTGCCAAAACGCAGCATTGCACCCATAAGAGGGGCTGGCTAGCCCAAAGACACAGGACCAGGAGGCAAAAGGCATGCATAAGCAGCCCAAGTGCCTGCAGCCTACTGAGGCCGCTGCCTCTACTCAACCCAAACAGCCTTCTGGGCACCTAGCTTCAGCTACCCATCTTCCCTCTGCCAGGATGAGAAGAGAAAACCGCAAGGGCTCACCTTGGGTGAGTACTTCTCCCCACTCGAGGGCTCACCGGGCCGGACCAGCCCAGGCTTCTCTCTGCCATCTATAGCTTCCACCACCTCCTTCTCCTCTGGGCTGCCAGACCCTTGGTTGCCTTGGCTTGGTCTGATGCTGGGCGAGGAACCCTTCCCACCCTCTGGGAAAAGAAGGCATGAGAAGACCCGTGAGTGCAGCACACTGGTCACGTGGCCTCCTCCCTCCTTGGTACACCAAGTAGCCAATGAGCCAGCCCAAGGCCCACCTGTCAGTGCCAGGGGACTCAGCACACCATCCTCAGCCAGGTGCAGCAGACCTGTGCTGATGACAGGACCCAGGTCACGTACAGCACGATTGTAGCGGATACAGTCAACACGCAGCAGGCTGTCATCCTCTCCGAAAAGCACTTTGGAGATGTGGGAAGTGACAGGGCTGGAGGGCCGCGTTGGGTTGGCCGAGCGGATGGGTGAGCGCAGTGGTGAGTTGAAAGCGCTGCCAATCTCAGAGGCTGTGTCCGTGCTCTCATTGCTGGGGGTGGGCGAGGGCTGCGAATGCGTGGGCACTGCCACAGCCGGACTCCCAGCCCCACTGCTGGTCTTGATGGACAGGGGAATTGAGAGGTCTTTCTGGGACTCTTTGAGCTTCTCGGCCAAGACGTTGATAGTGTTGGGCTGCAGCACCGACAGCTGCCCATCCCCGGAGCCACTCAATGGCCCTGGCTTTCCTGGCCCCTTTCGCTTGTACCTGCGGGGCCCAAGAAGAGGTGAGCCAAGGCAATGGGCCAGGTGACCACACACCCAGCAATGCCCACAATTGAACACATCCTGGCATCCAGTGACAGATAACTGCACTCCATACACTTCAGTTCAGCAGCCTGACCCAGCCACACCAAGCCTGGCCCCTAAGCTCTGACAGCTGCAGCCAGGTATCCTCGAACGACACCTTGGCTATTCTGGCTGCTGGTCTTTTGCCCTTGCCATGTTTTCTAGCAAAGCTACCCCTGCCCCATCCGCTCCATTGCTACTTCATCTAATTCTTCAAGGCCTAGCCAAAAGGTCACCTGCCAACAGGACATGTCTGATGTCTGGGTAAATGTGCTCGGCCCTCCCCCCAAGCCCTCCAAAAACTTCTTGTGACCTGGAATCAGCCCCTTCACGCCAGCCGCCTCCAGGGCCCTACACTCAGCAGGTGCTCAGCATTGTCTATCTGCTGAAGGGCATTCTCAGACACAGTAGGCAGCCCTTAGCACCTCCAGCCTTCAGGGCTGGGCTGACCTGATGGTGGAGCTGGTGTTCTGCACATCCTCCTCGTCGTCATCCTCATAGTCGTCCTCATCATCCGAGTACTGCTGTGGTGGACGGACTGGAATTCGGCTGCGGCCCACCCCTGCTGCCAGGTCTTCCTCCTCCTGGAGCAGAGACCCAAGGCAGCCATGAGCATGGGTCAATCGTCACGCCAGCCCAGGCTGGGACAGCACTCACAGCCAGAAAGAGAGCCCACGTAGCTCTCTACATGCTCCAGAGCCCACCCTTGGCTCCCGGGGAAGCTGCTGCCCACCCACAAAACCTGCCCATGCAGGGCTTCTGAAAGAGTGCCCTGAAACACGATCCTGTACTTTGACAGCAGGACCCAACCCACAGAGTTGTACTAAGGTATGTGATCTAAGCCAGTGGTTTTCAACCACCGTCCGCAGACTGGGTCCGGCCCGCCAGAAATTCCCTGCCAGTCCGTGAAATATTTTCATAGTCTCAGGATGTATTTATAAGAGAGGAATAAATTTACCTCAGTGTGATTTAAGCTTTCACGGACTGGCAGGAAATTTCTGGCGGGCCGGACCCAGCCCACAGAACAGCGGCTGAAAACCACTGATCTAAACGTTCAGTCCCATAGCCGCAAGGCTGGATTTAAAGCAGAAGAGTTCTCCCTGCCTCCCAAAGCCCCCACCATTGTGGAGGCTCCTGAGGAATCAGGCCCGGGTAGAGGGTAGACACAAGGAACCCCCTGAGGAAAGTGCCTGTAGCAGCCCCACAAGGGACTCCTGGAGGGCATGCTGCAGGGGCACTCCCAGCTCACCTGCATGGGGGACTTAGCATAGTTGTGATTGTCCAAGAAAGCTGGCAGCCTCTGGACAATGGGAGTGGGGTTGGGGGGAACCCCATTGAGGCTGCTCCCTGGAGGCTTCACCACCAGCTTGGGTTTGCTGGGAGGGCTGTGGGTCAGGGCTTGTGGGCATGAACCAGCCACCTCCTCCACGCCGTCTGAGAGGAAAAGGAGCACGGGCAGGACCTTCAGCCAGAACCTTAAGAAAAGCTGTCCCCAGCCCGCTGTCTTCCCAGTCCTGACACAGCAACCCTCCCCATCCCTTCCCAGAGAGGAGCAGCCGAGCCAGATGGCGGGATGGAAGTCGGTAGGCTCTAAGCCGTGGGCCCAGGGTGAGACAAGAGGAGGATGAGGTGGAAAAAGAGACAGGGGCAGAAAGAAGCCAGCCCCTACGACAACCAGAAAGGAAACCGCGTTACAGAGAAGGCTCAGGGCCCTGACGTAACGGCAGCCTCTTACAGGTGCCTCTCTTTAGGGAAGAACTGTTCTCCCTCCATGTTCTGATGCAAGAGGACTGCAGGTACTGGGTGTCAGGCCTCCTGTAGGAGCCTCTGAACCAGTGCCCAACTGCTGCCACAGGAAGACTTGTTCTGCTTGGGTCTCCCAGGTTAAGCCGTGGAGGGTGGCTCTGAGGCCCACAAGAGGCCCGAAGACCACTAGTACCTGTGTGGGTGCCCTCAGAGGCCTCTGGGGCCCTGCTTGCCTCCAGAGGCAGGGGAGATTTGCCACTGGCTGGTTTGGACTCCTCAGGCAGTTGTGACTCTTGAGACTTGTGGGTCTGAATCAGCTCTGGTTGCGTTACCCTGATCAGCTGAAAAAAAGAATCCAAGGCTCACAGCAGTGAAGGCAGCCCCAGCTTCTACCTTGGACAGGTGAGGGCCTTAGCTCTACCCACTTCCTCACAGAGAAATACAAGAGCCAAACCCAAACCTCCTTTTAGAAAGTACTTCCCCTCCCCACCCCAAGTCCCACCTCCCCCACAAAGGGTGCAAAGGAGAGAAGTGGTTGGTTGAAGCTCAGATCCACAATAGAGAATGATGTGGGAATCAGAGACAGACACCCCAGTGAGGAGAAGGAGGGAGTGGCAGGGAAGAAAAGGTACCCACCTGTTGCAGGGCCTCCAGTACGGTCTGACGGTTCACCTTCAGCACGTGCAACCTGGCCTCATACTTGATCCTGCGGTCGGGCACCACCGCCATCAGGTTGAAGCGGATGTCATGGTAGGGCTCCCTGCAGTCACAGCTACAGCTGTGAGAGCAGCTCCCACCCCAGCCCCACTGTCAAATTGAGGCAGATATCCTAGCAGGGCTCCCTGAAGTCATAACTACAGCCACAGGTACAGGCCCCACCCCAGCAGGCTGGCAGCAGCTGGCCATGCATACCAGGCATCTGAGATCGTGCCTTGCCACAAGCAGCATGAGAAGCCTGGCAGGAAGTGAGCCAGCACACCTGGGCCACCCAAGGGTCCACCAAGACCTGCCCCTCCCAAGCCTATCCCAAAGCAGGCCACAGGGAGCCTGGGTGGGAAATAGGGGAAAGAGTTGGGAACCTGAGACCTGAGCCTGGTCTTGCCAGATTCACCATGTGGCGTGGCATACGTCATCTGACCTCTCTCTGCCTTGGTTCCTTTTTCTGTGTCCCTCCCTGGGGACACAGCTCCAGAGGGCAGGGCAGGCACAGGGCCCTTACCCTGCAGTGGCGAGGCCAATACGCTCCATGATGACCCGGCGGGCCTTGTCTGTCCACTCTTCATCCTCCCCCCAGGGCCCTAGGGAAGACCGAGATGAGGAGTTAGCAGGTGGGAAGCCCAGAGTATGGGCAGGCCGGGTGAGAGGGAGGATTGAGAGCAGATGAACCAGGGAGTCAGGGGCGAGTCAGGCAATGCAGTGCAGGGTGCCATCTAGCCAGAGCCAGATGTCCTCAATACCCACCCCCACACCACTGAGTCGCAAGCACCTGAGGACCCTGGACCCCAGCTCCCTAGGAGGTGAGCAGAGAAACCCAATGGGCCCCCAACTCAGAGTGCCTACCATGGTCAATGGGGTAGACCTTGAGCCCATCCAGCTCAAAAAGCCGGCCTGTGATAGGCACATAACTGACAAAGTGGAATGCCTCCATGGTCCGAACTGCACTAAGGCCGTTCTGCTTCTCTGGGAGGTGGCGTGGCTCAGGCCTGGGGAAGGACACAGTCAGTGCTCAGAATGGGACTGCCCATTCTCACCCCCACCCCCATTTGCCCCCACAGCTCCCACATACCTGGCATGGCTGTTATGTGCCTTGGCCAACTCCGGGGCATTACCAATTGCATATCCTTTGCTCTAGAGGAAAGAAAATAAAGCCACATCAGAAAAACTTCTCAAGTGAGCCTCTGGGGGGGAAACAAAGCTCAGGAAAGCAGGCCCAAAGGTATTCCAGGAACCTAAAGAAGCACAGGGGGACTCTCCTGCAGGACAGAAGAGAACTCTGGAGCCCCATATAGATGGGTTCTAATGGCCTTGCAAAGTAATCACTGGATATTGGGAAGCAACATGGTCTGATAAAGTGCTGACAAGTCCTAAAATGGTATCACTCAAGGAATGTTCCTTCCTCCTTATGTTTGTCTCCTTTCCTGACAATTGGGCTTAAAACCAATTGCCTTACACAATTAATTTAAGAGTCAAAGGTACTTTAAATAATCATTTGAAAAGGAAAAAGCCTCAGAGTGCCAAATGTCATATGGTGGCATCCATCACCCGTGGCCTTGGAGGCCAGATCTGCCCAGCCAGCTGAGAGCCAGGATTAAGGCACTGTGGCCTACCTCAGGGCTGAAGCCTTTGGTGAAATCCTTCATACGACTCAGGGTGGGCCCCAGGTCCACGTTGCTGCAGTTCAGGAGCACGCTCAGCAGGGCATGAGTGGCACAAGAGTTGGGGATCAGCTATGAAACCAAGAACAGTCACCCATTCACAGCATCCGTCAATCGAAGTCCATACTCATTGGGAATAGGGACCCAAAGAGGGAAAGTCACATCTGGACAACACCTTCACCTTTGCCCAATATTTATTCAACTAAGTATCCACCAGATGTCTAGGGACATAGAAACTGGACTCAGACCCCACACTACTATAAAGAGATTCCCTTTTTTAATGAAGAGCTCAGTTACTTCTGCCATGGGACTTCTATAACCACCACCCTTGCTATCTATCTCTTCCTCCCGCCTACCCACACTTCCACTTCCCAAGCAAAGGCGACGGCAGCATCCCACCCTCCAGACAGAACAGAGCCCAGCAGACCTGGTGGGCAAAGAACATATTATTCACAATATCGTCATCAATCACAGATGTATCATCCACCAAGGTAGAGACCTTGCGACGGGACCGGCGCTCTTCGATCCATTTGAACAGGAAAATGAATCCATACACAGGGCTGGGGAAAGTAAGGGGCAGAGCTAGACCAGGCAAGTCGGGGAAGGCAATCATCATCCCCTACCTTACTCCCCCTATTCCCCCGCACTGTGTTAGCATGCAGGCACCCTTCCCATAACCCCACTTCTCCCCTGGCTTCTTCCTAACACTGCCCAACATGGCCCTGAGCCCTCACACCCCAGAAGCCCGCTGCAGGCAGTCAAGCATCAGCTTCTGCCTGTGGTGCTCCGGGAGTCCACCCAGTGTCCTTATGAAGTCTATGGTTCTGGGATAAGAGAAGAAAAGCTGGAACCAATGGCCCAGGCCAGGGTAGGACAGGTGAAGAAAGAACAAAAACTCTGATGAGGAATTTACACACTGTCTCACTTGTGAACCCCAAGGCCTGGGCACCGGCACACGGGCACATTAACGTAGGAATTAATAAATTACAGCTGCACAAAAGGTACAGCGTGAACCGGGGTCTAGAGAAGAGGTTGCCTTCTTGCTCCAAGACCAGAAAAGGCAGCTGAACTGTTCTCCAGAGGATGGTCAGGATTTGTATTGGGGGAGAGGTGCTACTACATAAAGAAAAATGCTGAGGGAAGACTGGGAGAAAACAAAAATATCAGCTTGATAAGGAGGGCACCCGAAGAGGAGGGATGGATTCCTGATATTAACCCCCTTAAGGAGCACTCTTTCCCAGGCCCACCCCTAGTCCTCGAGGTGTAAAGGGTGCTCCTGCCGCCAGGTCACTCACCCCTGGCACTTGCTCTGAAGGTCATAGATCTCCTCCACTTGCACCCCTTTGACACCTGCGATCAGGGAAGGAAAGAAGTTGGGAAAGGCAGCCTCTGGCCGTGTAGCAAGGGCGCAGGAGTGAGCCCCCACAGTCCAGGTCTAGCAGGTAGAAGAGGCTCTTACCGAAATCTTCCACCAGCAAGGTGAAGAGGCCTGGTGGGGCGACAAGAGGAGCGGGTGGTGGTCAGGCAGACGCGTCCCGGGCCCAACCGGCTTCCCCAACCCCCAGCCAGCCAGCCCCCTCCTCACCAGGGTCGCTCTCCAGCTCCAGCCAGCCCTTATTCATCTTCCCGCGGGGCGGCCCCTCAGCGCCATGTCCAGGCCCTCCCCACCCACCGCCACCCGCGCCGGGAGCCCCCGACGCCCCGGGGGTTCCTAGCCCCACACACAGACAACGGGCCCGTCACGTCACCAGCCCGCGCCTGCGACACGTCACCACAGCGCGACGGCCGCCGCCCCGCCTCCGAGTTGTCTTCAGCGGATTCGCGCAGGAGGGAGGGGCGAAACGAAGGGGCGTGGCTAGGGAAAGGGGCGGGGCGAGAGCTCTGCTAAATGTTAGTGGCGCGAGAGGAAGAGGCGGGACGAAGGGGAGGGTGGGGTCGCTGTCGTTATCCCTGCCATTTGCCGGCGTCGTGGTGGCCTGCGCGGCTGCGGTCTCCCTGGGTTTGCGCGCTCGCCCCTTTCGCCGGCGCAGTCACCGCGCGGGGCGGCTTCAACAAATAAAGCTCCGGAAGAGCGGCGCCCTCAGCGACAACTGGGCGGCGACCCCACACCACCCTCCTAGCAGGCGCGACATGATCCTGGTCTGGCATCCGCGGGATGCTCCTTGAGCCCCTTCAACGGCTTTTTACCTCCGGGGGACGGTTGTGGCCACATCGACACCTATTTTCCAAATAAATCATTGTTTATTCTTGTGGCGGCAGGGCCGAACACGCTTATTTATTTTTAATTTTCTCGACAATCTTTGACCTAGCACTTACCCAGCGAAGCAACTGGGTAGCCGTTTCAATAGGGCATCCGCCTAGTTAGGAAATCTCGGACTGAGCCACTTGTGGACGCCCGCCTTTGCATCGTCCCTCTTCAGATGCTTTGAAGATTGTTGCGTCTTCCCGTAAACTACCGGTGTGCACAGAACCCCATTCAAGGAACGTCTTGGTCCCAGCGATGCAAAGAACTGAATTTCAAGGTTTTATTTCTGTTGCTAGATGATCGAGATTTTCCCAACAACTCGGAACCGCTCAGTAGTCAACTCAAGTGGATCCCCTAGTGCACGCCCTTCTCTCTCTTCCAGCCTGTCCAAGTGTTTTCGTTGAGTAAGAAGCCATCCAATGTCATTGCTTCTGCAGGTGCGACTGGTGGTTTAGAAGAGGAGATGGAGCAGACACAAAGAAAGGAAGGGCGGTATAGCTTTAGTTGTATTCAAACAGAGCAGTTGTAAGTCCCTGAAGAGGTTCGCCCTCTCCAGATGTACAGTGAGGACATGAGTGCTGTAGTGTGTGTCTCCCTGGAGTGACCTAATTCACTAATTTCTCCCAGGAAATGCTGTGCTTCTCTCCCCGAAGTAAACACAGTCCTCCCGTCACAGGAGTGGATTTTCCTTTTGTCCCCCTTCACTTGCACAGATTCCCCCCGCCCTCAAAAATAACAATGAAAACTGCAATTTGTAGTCTGCTGAGATTGGTGAGGGGAGGAGTGGAAGGGTGTCTTGGTATCTGGAGAACTAGACAAAGATTGAGAACAGGCCAAACCTCAGTGGCCATCTGATCCTGGTGAAAAGAAGTGGCAGGAACCAAGGAGCGATTTGTCAGTGATATCTCGTCTCTCACTAGAGGGAGTTCTTGTTTTAGGCAGACGAAATCCCATAAGTTCCTTTTCCTAGGAAAAATAGCTTATCTAGCTTCTACTGAACAGAATCAAGGCACCCATACTTGAGGGCAAAAGGAGACTTTTTTCTTGAGTGCTACCTCATGTATTTAGTAGGCACAAAGAAAACAAAGAACCATTTAGCCAGTTCAAGTAATAGTTCCAAGTCCTTACACTGCTGAGTGATAGCAGTGCCTCTGACCTTAGACAGATACCTCTCTGTGGCCTCTCTGTGCCTCAGTCTCCTCATCTTGAAAATGGGGAAAATAATGACACCCACTGCATGAGGGGTTGTTTGTGAGTTAACACATGTAAAATGTCTAGAACAGTTCTTGACATGATTTAATAATGATTGTCATTGACACCGGGTGGATCCCTTATATTCTGTTACATGGGTTGGGAGGTGAACTGCATGGTTGCTTTGACCCTGTGCAACTTGATGGCCAATTATAGGATTAAATTGCTGACCAAGCCCTGTTTATTTTTATAGCTGGAAGAGCCCATGTTGTCCTCATAATCACAGAGAAAAATTCAAGATAGGAGATACAAGAAGCAGCGAATGAAGACTATAAAAGAAAAGAAGGAATGTCAAAGATTAAGGTAGAGTAGGTGACACAAGGGAGTTTCGGAGAAATTATCTAATGGCCTGTGGTATATGCTGCACTTTTCCCCCCATTTATATAGTCTTGGGGGCTAGGGTTGGGTGGTATGGAAGCACATACTCGTGGTCCCCTGAACACTGCCCGATAACCTATCCTCCCAGGGCTGTCCCTGGTAGCAAAGTGCTGGCTTGGAATCCTACTGACTAGTAGTTAGAGGTTCATATCCTGGCTCTAACACTTGCTAACTAGGTGACCTGGGACAGGCTGCTTCATTTCTTTATGCCTCAGTTTCCTCATCTGGAAAATATGCATAATATCACCCACTTTTTAGAACATTCTACAGATTCATGGAACTAATACATGTAAAGAGCCAAGCATAATATATAGCAATAGGAAAGTCTTAATCAATTTTAGTATCATTTTATTATGCTTTGTGAACGTGGTACCACCTGAGATTCAGAGTTTTTGGCAGAAAAAACAGTAAAAAGGTAAAAGGGTGTTGGTTCCTGCATTCATTCAGTCAGCGCAAGCCATACAGGCACCGGGAACGGAAAGATGGTTGTGATTTCACATAACTCAGACGATTCAGTGTGTGTGCTTTGTGCTTTCAAAAAAATAGGAACTAAAAGAAGAAAATTGATGTCTTAGCCTTTTAGATATTTTGGTCCTTCATCAGACCCATGGATGGCATTTTGAGGGAAATGTCCCAAGGGATGTTAATAGGATCCTCAAAGACCACTTTGGACTTCTTTCTCTTGTATAGAAAATGTGCCAAGACAAGGAGGGCAACCCCGAGGAGACTACCTGCAGGGCCTGGTAAGAAAGACTAGAGGTTCTTTCCTGCCACTGACTCCCAGCCTCAGCGAAGACCCCCGTTGTGGCAGCAAACCTGCTCCTTTCACTGTCAGTCCCATTTCCTTCCCAGACCCTCTAAGATGCCTAAGAACTCATGGTCTATAAATTTTTATTTGTTTGTTTGTTTATTTTTTTGTTTTGCTTTTTGTTTTGTTTTGTTTCGTTTTTGTTTTTGTTTTTACGGTCTATAATTTTTAAATGTCATGTCCAAAGTTCAAGAAACAATTGAGTCTCCTTAAGACAAAAAAAAAAAAAAAAAAAAAAAGAAGTGAGCAGTTGCAGCCAACTCCTTCAAATGTGGCCAAAATTATATAAAGACCCAGCAGATACCAAAGCACACATCATCCCTCCTTGTCAAAATGACCCTCTTCCAAATACTCTACTCCTCCTCGTA
Source organism: Lyroderma lyra (assembly GCA_004026885.1). Taxonomy (NCBI): domain Eukaryota; kingdom Metazoa; phylum Chordata; class Mammalia; order Chiroptera; family Megadermatidae; genus Lyroderma; species Lyroderma lyra. The sequence continues at coordinate 53,863 of PVJL010003309.1, forward strand.
CGGAGAGAGATGGTCACACTCCCAAAGCGAATTCTTAACATTCTCTCTTTCAGTATGCCAACTATGCTTTCGAGAACCCGAGGATCCTGAAAAATTAGGGGAATTTCTTCAGAAAGATGATCTTAGCGTGCACTATTTCTGTCTTGTGAGTATAAGGCTCCCTTTGCTTTGACTGTCTCGTGGCTTTTGCTGTACAGTCTGTTCTGCTTACATCCAGCCTTAGATCCATAGCCCTGTTTATTTGTTTCTTTCCCTTAATAGCTTTTTTCTTTTAAAAATCCAATTTTTCAATAGTAATATATGTACCTGGTATAAAATTCTAACAGTATAAAGTATTTACAATAAAAACTCTCTTCCCAAAACAGTATTCTCCATCCTTCTCCCTCTCCACAGAAGCAAATGCTGTCGACGGTCCTTCCAGTTATATTTTCCCCAATATTCTTTTATTAGGTGTAATTCACATATTATAGAATGTACCCATGTTAAGTGTACAGTTTGATCAGTTTTGATAAACATATCATGGGGATATACCATATATACTCATATGCTGACAGGATCCTCAAAGACCACTTTGTACTGCTTCCTTCTCTTGTATAGAAAATATGAGTATATCCCCATGTAAACACTGTCCAAATCAACGTAAATATTTTCATCACCCTAGAAAGTTCCCACCTGCCCTCTTCCAGTCAATCTCCTCTCAGGTAAGCACTGTTCTGATGTATAAATTACGTTTGGCTGTTCTCATGCTTCATATAAATGGAATCATACAGTCTGTACTCTTTTGTGTCTGGCTTCTGTCACTCAGTGTAGTGTTTTGACAATTGATCCACGTCGTTGCCTGCATCGGTAGCTTGTGCCTTTTTATTGCCTGGTAGTATTCTGTTGAATGAATATACTATAATTTGCTTATTTATCCACATGTTGTGGACATTGGAATTGTTTCCATTTGGGGGTTATCATCAGTAAAGCTGCTGTGAACATTCATGCACAAGTCTTTTTGTAAACATGTTTTTTCACTTCTCTTGGGCACATGCCTAGGAGTGGAATTACTGGTTTTATGCTAACTGTACGTTTAACTTCATGGGAAGTTGCCAAACCACTCTCCAAAGTGGTCGTACCAGTTCACATGCCCACTAGCAATTTAGGAAGTTCCAGCTGCACGGGATTCTTGCCAGAAATTGGTATTGTCAATCTTTTTCATTTTAGCCATCCTAGTAGGTGTGTATTGCTGTCTCATTGTGGTTTCGATTTGCATTTCTCTGATGACATAAGATGTTGAGATTCTTTTCATGTGCTTATTTGCCATTCACATATTTTCTTTTATAAAGTGTCTGTACAAACATTTTGTCCATTTAAAAAGTTGGGTTGTTTTGTCTGATTGAGTTGTAAGAGTACTTTCTATATTCTGGATACAAATTTTTTTCAGATATGTGTATTGTAACTATTTTCCCTCATTGTGTGGCTTGCCTTTGCATTTTGTTGATGATGTCTTTCGAAGAAAAAGAGTTTTTAATTTTGATGAAATCCAGTTTATCAATATTTTATCATTAATGCTTTCTTGGGTGTCTCAAGAAATCTTTGCCTACCCATTGAATTATCTCAGTGCCTTTTTCAAAATCATTTAACCATACATCTATGCATCTGGATGGTCTATTTATTTTTCTTTTTTTTTTTTTTTTTGACTTTTTTTTCTATTTTTTAATTTCTCTTGGATGGTCTATTTAATGTCATTGATCTGTGTATCAATGCTTACACCAATACTGTCTTGATTATTGTGGCTTTATAGCATCTTGAAAGTTTTGCAATATTTTCCAAGATTGTTTTGGCTACCAGATCCTTTTCCATATAAATTTTATAGTTAGCTTTAAACTTTTGTTTAAAAGACCGTTTATTTGGGTCTTTTAAAATATGTCTTAGCAAAGTTTTTCTTAAAGTGAAGAAGACTTGTGTATCTTTTGTTAAAGTATTTCTAAATATTTTGTGGTTTTATGCTATTATAAATGGCATTTCAAAATTTCATTTTCAAGTTGCTGGTATATAGAAATGCAATTTCCGTGACCTGGGTTCGATCCCCAGCCAGGGAACTACCAAAAAAAGAAATGCAATTTATTTTCGTATGTCGATTTTATATCCTGCAGCCTTGTTAAATTGACTTATTAGTTCAGTAGTTTTAGAGTGCGTGTGTGGTTTTTGTTTTTTCGTTTGTTTTTGGTAAATACCTTAGGATTTCCTGTGTACACAATCATGTCATGTATGAATAAAGGCAGTTATACTTCTTTGTTTTTTATTTTTATGTCTTTTCCTTCTTCTTCTTGCCTTATTGTACTATTTAGGATTGTCAATCTAGTGTTGAATAGAAGTTATGTGAATGACTGACTATCTTTGTCTTGTACACATCATCAGAGGAAAGTATCCAAGTTTTTTTTTTTAATTCATTTTTATTGTTAGACTTATTGGGGTGACATCTGTTAGCAAGGATTACATAGGTCTCAGGAATACAATTCTACAGTGCATTGTCAACTTGTTGTATAATAAGTTCACCACCTAATGTGACTTCTCTTTCCATCACCTTATATTTAGCTTCTCCCCATCCTCTCCCACCCCCTCCCCTTTCTCCCCTCCCTAACCCACTCGTCCCCAAATAAACATTAAACTATTGATTGTGTCCATGGGTTAAGTATCCAAGTTTTTACCATTAAAATATAATGTTAGCTATAGCCTTTTCATAGATGCTTTTCATTAGATTGAAGAGGTTCCATTTTATTTCTAGTTTGCTAACGGTATCATGCATGTGTGTTGAATTTAGTCAAATGCTTTTTCTGCATCTATTGAGATGATCATGATTTTTTCCCCTTAATTTTGTTGATGTGATTTGTTGTATCAATTAAATTCTTTAATGTTAAACTGACCTTGCATCTCTAGTATAAACTCTGCTTGGTCATGATGTATTATCTTTTTTATATGGTGCTGGATTCAATTTGTTAATATTTTGTTTCACATTTTTACATTTATGCTTATGAGAAAGATTGGTCTGTGATTTTCCTCTCTCGTAAGCCCTCTCTGGTTTTGGTGTCAGGTCTTGGTTAATTTCAATGCATTGACAGGCATATGCATTTTCAACATAAAAATAAACATACTATGAATCTTGTATTGTATTTGTATTTTGCTCTTTTTTTCACCTCTTATACTTATGGAAATCATTTCATGTAGAACATATTGATCTAGTTTTTTCTTTTTAATAGCTAATTGGTATTGCATGGCATGGATATGCCAACAAGTATTAAACCCCTATTAAAGACTATTTAGATTGTTTCTAATCTTTCACAGTTGATTTTTCAGTTTATAGAAATAATACATGCTGATTGTAGGAAACAGTAATACTTAAAAGTATAAATAAAACAGAAATCACTCATATAGTCCTAAAGCCCTGAGATAATTAGTGTTATAAATAGATATGTTTTGAAACTAATTTGGAACATACAGCTATAATCCAAGTGTCCTCAAGTTAGTAAAGTTTGTAGGGTCACCTTTTCTATCATGTTAAAATAAACTGAGTCCCCATGCACATTTTACAGGGTCTGGCAGAAGTAATGCCCTTTTCTATGAGCTAGTAATCTATACCAAATCTTTTATTACCAAATCATAAGCATGTAATTCTGTAACATAACAATATTTTAACTGCTTAAAAAAGGGTGTTACTGCTGAACCCTGTATGGAATTACTGAAGAAAGCCCAGCACCTTCCCAATATTTTTGGAAGATTCTTGGGGTGGAGCTAGGATGCCGACATTTTTCCAATGTATGTCCACATGACGGTTGAGCTTTTTTATTCCCTTGATTTCCCATTCCAGACTTGCTTTGGAGAATTTTCAGAAACAAAAAGACCCTTTAAAATATATTTTTAAAGAAAAGTTCAATTCTTCCCCTTTCACGATAAGGCAGAAAGACTGTAGTCTGGACACTTTAAAGCTCTGTTTCCTTTCCTATAGAGAACATATCTGAGAAGACTGTTTATTCCGTACTGAGGGAGCAGCCCAGCAGGGAGGGGGCAGGGAGGGGGGTCTGTGGGCCTGGAGTGAATGTCCGCTCTGCCTCCGTGCTGTGTGACCCCAGCTGTGTCACTTACCGTGCTGCGCCTCCGTCACCTCCTCTGTAAGATGAGGATTACAATAGCATCTGCATCGCAGGGTTGTGGTGAGAGTAAAATCAGTCAGTACACAGGGAGTGTTTCCCCAAAGTACTCAGCACACAAAAGCAGTCCTCAGTAAATGAGAGGCAGCATAACACAAAGAGAGCCCAGGTTCTGGGATGCTGTGGCCTTGAGCAAGTCATATAATCTCTCCTATAAAAAGGGGATGATGATAGCACCTACCTCTTCAGGTTGTTATGAGGATTAAATGAGTTCACATTTGAAGAGACCTTAGAGCACCCAGCACATAGTTAATGCTATGTAAGCCTTTGTGTTAAATTAATGTCCCTGTAAATGCATATATATCCCACCAAGCTCTATTTCTACTCTGTCCTCACATCCCACTGCACTTTTTCACTGATCACCAATGTTGACAACCTGGTTCTGTGTCCCCCAGATCCTATCTAGCAAGCTGCCTCAGAGGGGCCAGTCCAACAGAGGTCTCCATGGATTCCTGCCTGAAGACATCAGAAAGGAGGTAGCCCGGGCTTCCAGAAAGGTTAGAATCCCCTGGAATGGGGGCCTTGGGCAAGGCCTCTTTTCATACCTCCGTGATTGTCCCTGTTTCTATTTATTCCCTCGTTGCTAATTTAGAAGTCAAAGGACTCCTGGATTTGCCAGTTGGTCCATCTCTTCAGTTCCATGCCTCTCTGGATGTAGTATCCTCAATGAGGAGAGGGAGCCACATCCCAGCAAAACAAAAACTTCAGTGCTGCTGAGGCCCCCAGGCTTTCTGGTCTACTGAGGAAAGGGAACGGCTGACTTCACAGAACTTCCATTCCACAGAGTGATGTGCCATGGAATGTCTATCTGTCTGTCTGTCTGTCTTGGGGCTCTGAGCACTGCCTGGGATCTTATTTGCAGATCTGCTTCGTGTGCAAGCAAAAGGGAGCTGCCATCAACTGCCAGAAGGATCACTGCATCAAAAACTTCCATCTTCCTTGTGGTCAAGAAACGGGGTGCCTTTCACAATTTTTTGGCGAGTACAAGTGAGTGATAAAGGAGAAAAGTTGGGCTGCTTTTTTGCAACTTGCTATTGATTAGCCATGGGTGAAATCAGAGTCCGGTTCTCACGGGCCTGTTTTGATTCCCCAGAGAATCTGTCTCTCCATTCAATAATGAGAAACAGTGTCCCGACTTGGCAATTTCACAGGGGTTACTTCTTGCTTCCCATTTCCTTCTTAAATTACAAACAGCTGCGCTTCTTAGACAGCTGCTCAGAACCAAGTGGGGCTTTCAGGAACCAGAGGCTGTGGAGAGAGGCGCGGGAGCGGGAGCAGCTGTGAGAAGGCATGTAGCTGTTCTTCACCCCCTTCCTCCACTCCTCCCCAGGAGCATGGGGATTCACTGAGCAACGGCCTGGGCATAGACTGCCCTCCCTCCCTAGGCCAGGCAGCTGGAAAACTACATCAACGGCAAATCAAAACCAAGTCTATTTACTCTGCCACAGATCATTTTGTGAAAAACATCGCCCAATACAGGACATCCAACAGGGGAATGTGGGGGAGGAAAGCTGCCTCTTGTGTTGTGAAGAGTTATCCCAAGCAACTGTTGAAAACATCCAGAGCCCATGCTGTAGCCAAACTATCTACCACCGGAAGTGCATACAGGTGGGGCTTCCTCTGCCCTGGGGACCTCCCACCGTGACCCTAGTTTAGAACACCCTTGTGAATGCTCAGGCAACCTGGGCAGGAGGCCTGTATGCAGGGCCAGTTCCAGGCAGTCAGAGGAAAGTCAGCCCCGTCTGATCACCCCTGACCTGTGGGACCTCATTCATGATAAGACTGAGACTGAGCAAAATTCCCAGGATGCCTAGAGCAAATGAGCCCATCCTAGAATGCATCAAGTAGGTTCAAAACAGCCTTGCTTCCTGGGATGGAAGGAAAGGGAAACATGTACCAGGTATCTGAGCCCTCCCAGGTCAGCACTGACTAGCCCCATGGGTAGAGGTGGGAGCTCTCTGGAGCTTTTGGCCTCTGGTCTGGCACCTGGATTTGCAGCCCTCCCCCCAACCCACCCCAACTTTTTTAGCAACATCCTGTTTGTGAGATGAGGGCAGGGGTGAAAAGGTGATCAAAGATCATGTTTCTACAAATACAAAACTCTTCTACGTTTCTCTTATAGAAATATGCCCACACATCAGCAAAGCATTTCTTCAAATGTCCACATTGTAACAATCGAGAAGAGTTCTCTCAAGAAATGCTAAGAATGGGAATTCATATTCCAGACAGGTAGTGAAAACTCTAAAGCAGGAATGGAGCCAGGGAGTGGGTTGCACAGATTTCTGGAGAGGAGGTGAGCGTGAGGATAGTTCAGGAAATGAAGAATCAGCCAAGGCACTGATACACGCTGAAGAGGGAAGGGGTGGAGGGAGAGCTTTTCAATTATCAAAAGAAAACGGGGTGGGGTGGGGTGGTTGAGGTGGGATAGGCATATTTCTGAAAAGGATGCTCTGGGGATCAGAATTCCCTAGGCGCGAGGGCTAGGTTCTTGAATCCCAGCGTGGAACTAAGGAACCCCCACGTTCCACTCATCCTGCTTCAAGCCCTCTCCCACTGCCGGGCCACCCCGCCCAGCCTTGCTGAAATTATTCAGGCAGCCTGTTGAACTCTTCTGCTCATTTGAGTTCTTCTAGTTCCTCCCAGGGGGACAGAGGTTTCACCAACTGCCTCTGTGCCCCTTCCTCATTGTTTCTTCTCCTACTGCAGAGATGCTGCCTGGGAGCTGGAGCCGGGGGCTTTCTCAGAGTTGTATCAGCGCTATGAGCATTGCGATGCCCGCACCTGTCTGCATAAACAAGGCAGAGACAGCTTTCACGACGAAGGGTAGGGATAGGCTCCTGGCTAGAAAGACCTCTCATCCGTGCCATCGTCGGCCTAGGCCTGGGCACAGTTATTAGGAGCAGACCTCAAGGGGAACACAACGGCTAAGCCCCGTTCTTGAGCAACCCAGGACTCACTCACATGCACACCAACAGGCCTCTCTGCAGGGTCTGCTTCTCCTGTGCCCAGCAGAGAGGGGCGGATGCCTTTCCAAATCCACCCTTGGAGCGCCTGTGCCTGACTGCAGGGTCCTGGGGTCAGCATTCAGCCACACATCCATCACGAGTAAAACGCACTGTCAGGAAATGCCCGGGAAGCCCTCCGCACAGCCCTCGCCTACAGCAAACATCCCGAGGGGGCTGGTTGGTGGTACATTTGTGCCCACAACCTTTCCTTGTCTTCCTGCAGGAAGTGGAGCCTCATTCGGTGTGCCACTTGTGGATCCCGCGGGACCCATAGGGACTGCTCCTTCCTCCGATCCAGCAGCAAGAAGTGGGAGTGCGAGGAGTGTGCACCTTCGGCTGAAGCCGCAGGTGGGCCCTACGCGATGGGCTGGTCTAAGAACTGGGGTGGGTATGGGAGGACTTGGGGTGCCTGGGAGAGGCATGCCACCAGATGGAGACCTAGTGGTGCCTTTAGTTTGGGGAGGAGAGTGGCTAGGGAGGGCCTTAAGGACCTGTGCCTAGGACAGACAGAGGCTGAGTTTTCCTCTCCTACCTTTCTTTCACCACAGACTACGCACCTGAAAACTCAGGTGACATCCCCTGATGCAGCAGCACCTTCTACCTGGGGGGCATTTCTGCAGAGACACCAGCCGGTCAGAGAATCCGGGCCCTTCTTGGACTGACGGACCTTCCTTATTAGAGAAACTGGAGTCCTCTGGTGGCAGGAGGGGCAGTGGTCCTAGGGTGTCAAAAATCACTAAAAGCTACCAAAAATCCAAGTAACGGCTCTGAGTACTTGCTGCCAAGCCCATTTGGGTACAAAGCTTGCGTTCCTCCTTTTGGTTTGGGGGAAGGAACAGTTTGAAACTGTGAGACAAGGAAAGGGGTCTGGCAGTGAGCCTGAACCGAGGACAGAGCAGCCCTGGGACGTGAGGTCAGAGCCGTCCAGACGCCACCCTCCCTCGGAACGTGGGTGAAGGAGGGCTGGGGGCTGCGGCGCGCCTCTGCTCTCCCTGCCTCCTTTCCGGGGCCCTTGCTTCTTCCACTGAGCTTCTTCCACCTGCATCTGGTTGTCAAAAGCCTCTTCTTGCTCCGCCCACGCTTGTTATGCAAATAAAGAAAGGCTTCCTCGCCGCCGGCTCTCCCTGTAAAGTCACCCTGGGTTTTACCTAGCACACTAAGCAATCTGGAGGGTAGAGTGGGGGACTAGGAGAACACTCTTCTAATCCATAAAATTCCGTGACTTAAATGGAGAACTTTCCACTTAGAACATGCACACGCTGCTTTGGCGGGAAGCAGTTTGTGGGGAAATCCACTTTATGGGGACAGATTTCATCCTTGTGCAGATAGGGAGGTGGGCAGCGCGGGGTCCACGCTGGACTGAGACTAGGCCGCTGTTGCCAGGCTTGGGGCCCTGGACCTGTGGTCACTAATGGCAGAGGATGGGGTTCTTGGTTCAAATGTTGCTGGGCCCTGGAGACTTACATCACGTTGTACGTGGTGATCACCTTCAGGTTTGACCAGATTCACTTGGAATCACAAGGCGGGGAAGGGAGGGTTGTATTTGTGTCTTTTTGTTAAGACTTTAAGCCTTAAGTCAAAAAGTACTAAAAGGTAATAATGAAAAATAGTCTCTTGCTCACCCCTCCCTATCCTCAGTCCTACTCCCTGAAGGTAACAACTTTCTACTTTTTTAGCCATTTCTTGATTTATTAATCATAGACAAATTGACTTTCTGTTATGTTACATAAAGATCCAGCACCTTTAAACCTTCTCATTTTCATTCCCTTTACCTTTTATAATTGCATCACAACTTTGGTTAAATTAACCTTCAGTATTTACATAATTAGGGATTTGTAAATGCTGTTTACTACTGAGCCAGATGGAGTACTATGATTATATTTCCTTTCCTGTACTTCTTTTTTTTTTTTACCAAAGTGAATACCTGCCTCTTTTTTACTTGCTATATAGATAATGCTCCACATGATCAATTGCCTCAATAAAAATTTCCTCACAGGCCAATCATCAGATCACTATCAGCTGCACTTCTTTTCTGGAAGCTCTGCCTCCTAGAGCCCTCCTTCTGAGGCTAGCTGCTCCCTGGGCCTCCCACCCCATGACTGTGCCTTTTTTTCTGTCTCTCCCATCGGTTTGATGACTCTGCTGTACTTGGTAACCTAGGCATCCAAGGACACTTTCTTTATCAGAGCTCTGCAAGTGACAAGAGTGTTTTTAAACTGTGGGTTTTCATTTCAAAAACAGTGTTCTGCCTATCCTAAAGACTCAATTCTTACAGCGATCATTCACAACTGAAAGCCACTTCCAGGATTAAGACTAGTTTCTCAGTCTGGAGTTTCTGTAACTTAGGTGTCCAGGCATATTCGCAGACATCTGGGGTAGTATCTTTTCCTTTAGAAAGAGTCCCTTTGTACACTGAAGTGTGAGAAACATCTTAACTCGTATCAGTCCGCTAACTGCCCTCTGGACTCCAGCTGCTGTGGGTGGGAGGTGGAGTTTGTGGCAGAGGTAGGGGGAGAAAGGGATGTTTTCTGTCACCCAGACATTTAGCTGCCCAACCTCTGTATGTAGTTGGTGTGTAACACACACACACACACACACACACACACACACACACATACACACACACACCCCCCTAACTATGTTTTAATCTCTATACCTTTACTGTTCATTGATGCTAATAGCCAACCTCATTCTTGTAGGCTGAGAAGTCCGCCTCTGAAATGTTCTGTTCTTCATCTGGGCCAAGTCAGTCATTCTCTACTAAATAACCGGGCTTTTTTCTTAAGTAAACTTTTAATTTGGGATAGTTTTAGATTAACAGAAAAATTGGGAAAATAGTACAGGGAATCCCCATACACCCAAACCCAGTTTCCCCCATGAGTAACATCTTACATGAGTGTGGTACATTTGTCACAATTAATTGATACATTGCTAGTATCGAAAACTCGTCCTTTATTCAGATTTCCTTAGTGTTTCCCTGATGTGTCTTTTTTTTCTAGGACCCTATCCAGGATTGATTGCATTGAGTCATCATGTCTCCTTAGGTTCCTCTTGGCTATAACAGTTTATCAGATTTTTCTTGGTTTTGATGACCTTGATAGTTTTGGGGACTGGTCAGGTATTTTGTGGAGTGCCTCTCCATTTGGATTTGTCTGATGGTTTTCTTATGATTAGACTAGGGTGATGGATGGGTTGGGGGAGGCAGGCCACACAAGGAGAGTGCCATTTTCATCACATCATATCGAAGCTGCATACCAATAACACGGCTTATCACTGTTAGTGTTCATCTTGACCGTCTGGCCAAAGGAGTGTTTGTCAGGTTTTTCCACTGTAAAGTCACTCCTTTCCCCACCTTTTTCCATACTGCACCTTTTTAGAAAGAAGTTACTCTGCCTGGCCCACAAGGAATAAGTGGGCACTTATGCCCTCTCCTTCCGTGAAGACAGTATCTACATAAATTATTTGAAATTCATCTGCATAGGAGATGTGTCTGTTCTCTCTCATTTATTTATTTATTCAATCATTTGTTTATAGCAATATGGACTGATGGCTATATATCATATACTTGGGGTTATAAACCAGTATACTTTATTTATTTTGTTGGCCATTGGGAGCACCTGTGTCTTTTGCACATATCTTCACTGTGTTTTTGTTTTGTGTTTTGAGTACTTCTTTACTTCCTGGCACTACAAGATACACGGACTCACCTTGTATGTTTAATTATCTGTTTTCATAAATAAAGTGTCTATTAGAATTAATTACTATTTTAGAGTTTAGAACCTAGAACAACTAGTTCACTTGGAGAGGGTAGAAATAGATGTTAATAAAAATTCCCAAAAGTACCTGCTGTCCTTTCCCTAATTCTTACCTTTGTAGGAACCATAACCTAAGCCCAGAAACCTCAGAATCTCCTTCTGTTTTCTTTTGTGCTCAAACACCCTTTTTCTCATCAATTTTTTTTTAAAACGTTTTTTTAAAATGTTTGCTTCCTCTCCATCGCACTGCCAGTGCTCAGCTTAGACCCCTGTGCCCCACAAGGCTGCAGCATGGTTTCCTGTGTCCACTTGCTCTGCTGACACATCCACCCCTTTCCCTTCTGCTCATTATCATAAAACCTCTGTTAGCTCTTTATTTAGATGGCCCTTGCTATGACTGGCATCCAAGGCCTTCCACAAATGTGGTCCCGACAGCTGTATCTCCCAGAACACCCCACCTCCGAGATCGCTGCCCTAACTACCCTGGAATACCGGGCCCTGAGCGTGGGGTTCACAGCCCGGAGAGCCCTAACCGCTATCCTCAGCCTGTTGTTCCCAGCATAAGGTCCACTTCTTCACCCCTAGGTGCTCTCATTGGACTCTGCTTATACCGCTGTCACAGCCCATGCCATTCGCCATCTGGGCCTACAGTTGTGAATCTCTTTCTCCCACTGGATTGGAAGCCCCATGCAGACAAGAACCTGTCTGTCTTATCAACCTTTGTCCCCTTTGTGGTGTCTGGCTGAGGACCCCACATTCAGAGGCTGTTTGAGGTCTACTAAGTCCATGGATGTGCTCACACCTGTATGTTCATTCATAAGCTTGTTGTTCTGCTCTCAGACACCAGAGGGCACTGTTAGCTGTTGAGGGAGGAGATTACAACCCCCTCAGACCTGGCAGGTTGGGCTGGCTAAGGAAAAGCTTGCTTCTATTTTGGGATTACTTGGGATTTACTGCTCTTCACTTGTTCTAAACACACCCATCCAGGTTCATTCATGAGGTGTGCTCCTGTTGGGTTTAGAGATTAGTATGAGTTACTAATGACACTTCCATCCCAGGTCAAATTGCCTTCAGGTCTCTCCAGACACAGAGTGGCCCTTCTAACCACAGCTGCCCTCCTCCCGTCCCCGAAAGTGGGGACTGCCAGTGCCAAGGGGAATGGGTGACATGCTTCTGCTCCTATTCTGCCCTGCTCTCTCCTACCACACGCACACTGACACTGGGGCCGCTGGGTGGTGGTTTAAAAGCTCCAACGCCCTGTGGGCAGGGTGGGAGGTTGTTATGGGAACGAGCACCTGCATTGGCTCTGACCCAGGGCCACTGCATCAGCTCCCTGTGTGCCCCGGGCTGGCTGCAGGTGAGTTGCAGCATCGTAGGGGGGGCCCAGGTGTGAGAAGGCTCCTTAGTGACTAAGCCAGAGAGCACCATTCCAGAGGGGTTGGCTATTTGTATGTGTCTCATGCCTTGTACACTGTTTCCCCCAAAAAGCAACATGGAAATCGGAGGCCATAAACCAAAGAGTTGATGTTTATCAGAAAACAAAAATCAAAAACCTTGTCCTCTCTTCTCCCTAGCAAACCCACTCCAGCCCTGGGGTCCCTGAGCTGAGAGGTAGCATGAGGCTGGGATGGAAGGAGTGAGGCCCAGCAGCTCCTCCTCATCTCTGGTATAAACTTGTTCCTTGACCCTGCCCTGCAGGGACCCCTGATAAACAGGAAGGCATTGAGCCTTCAGTGTCCATTCCTCCCAGAGCATTTGAAACATGTCGGGGCCATCAAAGCCATCCCCTGCCCCCAGGAGCATTCTGGAGAGGACTCCAGCCTCACCAAAAACAATTTCCCATTGTGTTCCCCCCCCCCCCCCGTTGGAAATCTCGGATTTGTAAACAGGCCCTTACATTTAGACAGGTCCTGCCCTAGCTTTGTGGTGGTGTGTTGTTTTTTCTTCCTTGAACAATGTCCTTTCCAGTAGGGCCAGCCGTTCACACCATTGTCTGAGACCCTTGGACTACAGGAAACAGCACCAGATTCTTATCAGCTGGGAGTGGGTGGGCAGGCAGCGTGAGCAGATGAGGTCATGTCCATAAAGCAAACCACTGGTCTGCCATGTCATTCTGCTGTACCGTTATCTGTGAGAGCAGACCCCACTGGCTCTCGTCCTCCTAACAGGCCAGTCTGGGCTTCGAGGCCTTGTGCTGTCCCCTCCATTTGATGGCAGACACCTGGACTCTGGCTTCACTTTGGACTCCTTGCCAGCTGACAACGGTCCCCTTGCCCTGGTCTTCCCACTCTGCCCGGTGGAACGCTCATGACAGTGAGACATACTTCACCGGTGCAGATTACGGTACAGCCTAGTCATTTTCCTCCCCGGGGGAGAGAAGACTGGTGGGTCACCTGAGTCCCCTGGCTACTGGTGCCCTGGTGTGAGGACGAGCACAGGCGTCCCTTAGGAGGCCTCCTCCCTGGAGACTGTGCGACATTTCCCATCCTTCACGGACAGTGATTGTTGTAAAGTCTGTGTTGAGGAACCAGGAGTTTCCATAATGAAAATCCAGCATGGAAAATGAAAGGCTTCATTGGGATATAGCCTCTGAGGGAGAGGGGCCCAGCAGTGGTACCCGTGGCAAAGGGGGCAGGGGCTGGGCCGTGGGCACAGGCCACATCGGCTGTTGCCTTATCTCCTGTGCACTAGGGGTGTGGGGGAGTCCGGAAGAGGAGCCAGGGTGGGGGCCCAACAATCCCTGAGCTCCTTATCAGGTATTGTATCCGAGCCGAGCCCCGCCCACTCATTCTCTCTGTAGTCTCAGAGAACCCTAGGGATTTGCTCTTAGTGTGTATTGAACTTTCTCCTTGCAAGAGCCCCTGCAGACCAGGACTTGGGTGAGGCTGGGCTGGATCCTTAACTGGGGTGGAAACTGGACTGTTTCAGAGCAACCCCGTCCCAGTTCTCGGAAGGTGATGTGGCTGGCTGCAGAAGCCTCTGTTGCTGAACTGGCAGAAGCATGCAAACAGGTTCTCTGGTGCCCACCCATCTGTCGCTGCATTTGGGGCCTCGGACAGCTGGCGCAGGTCAGGACCCCGGTCGCTGCTGCCTGCCCACTCCTCCAACCTTAGAATCTCTAAGGTTGTCTGGGAGTCTGGGACCTGAGCTTGGCTTAGCTGAGTGAAAGCCAAACACAGAAACCATTTGCAAAGGTGAAAAGGGCTGTTTTCCTCTTGTGTTCTACCCACTCCATGCCCCCCACCCTTCCTTAGAAACTGGTTTATGGGCTGCAGGACAGCCAGAGGCTTAGGGTGAATCCTAGCCCTCCACAGAGGACCATGCCAGACACAGGGGCTGACGAGCTGAGTTGGGGAGGCCTAGAGCCAGAGGCAGGGCAGAGCCCAGGCCCAAGCATCAGCAGCCTGGCCCCGAGGTAGCAGGTCCTGCTCTGGTGCCAGCCATGGGAAGCCAAGGCGTGGCTATCTCATCTGAAAGGTCAGGGCCTCCAGAAGGCAGAGATGAATAAATCAGTCTCATATGTGAAGGGAAAGAATTAGTGTACTCAGCAGTTTCCCAAAGTACACTCTTGAAAACATTAGAAACATGAGGAGGTGACTGTTCCACGGGGAGAAGGGGCCAGAGCACCAAACGTTGTGGAGGATCGTGTAGCACACAGTAGGCATGCACATGGTTTCTCAGGGATTCCGGAGGGCAGCCAAGCAGGCAGTGCACAGCTCCGTGGGGGCTAAGGAGGCAGAGATCCCTGAATTTATCTAACCATTTCTGTGGGATCCTTGTTCCACAGGACACCGTTTAGCAAAGCACTCAGTGAATGCCTTTCTCGAAGCCCCTTCCCAGCAGCAAATGTGTTTGGGAAATCATGAAACAGAAGCCCAAAGAGCAGGGGAAGTATGAGACTTAAAGGAAAAAGCTGGCAGAGGAAGATAGAGTGAAATCCTTGAGGCAGGAAACAGGGCTTAAGACGGGAGGAAGGAGGAGGAGGAGGAGGAGGGGGAGGCCGGGGATGTCCAGACCTGAGGGGTCTTCGGGGCGTGGGTGGCGGACCGTGGTGGGAGCAGAGGCACTGTGCGCCCTGGGCAGAGCAGCGCGCAAGGCAGCTGGTACTCTGTGCCAAGCGGCGTTCTGATGATGTGTGTGAGCAGGTGGTGGTGGTGGCTTGGCCAAAGCAACAGGGTTTCAGGTTCTGCCAGGCCTGAGTGTTTGTGCAGGAGCCAGAAGGCAAAAAGAGGGGCCTGGGCTGCAAGGTGGCATTGATGACTGACCTGTTACGCCCCCCCTAATCCACAGCATGGATCGAGGGGCCCATTCAAGAGGCTAGTGTCCCTGGTGAGGTGGGGCGATGTCCGTCCCTACCTGTGCTCACCTCCCTCCAGAGCCAGTGGAGTCTGCTTTCTGCGCGGCGGCATGACGTCACGGGAGTGGGGGTTGCGGTCGGGGGCACCATCCACAGTACACCCAGTGGGCCAGACTCTGGGGCCTCCCCTCCTCCCCAGAAACTGCAGCCCCCACAGCACAACCCGGCCCCCAGGCAAGAGCACAGTGGCCTTAATAAACATTGGTATGTTGTTTGGGATGAAGACAGGCACCAGGCCAAGTGTCGCTGTTACAAATGTCAAGTGTTATTGTGAAAAAGGAGCAAGGCTGCCTACGTGCCCAGCTGCCCTTTGCCAGCTTTTTTATTTTCTGGCTCAAGATCCCCCCGAAGTTCCAAGAAAGTCAGTCTCACAAGCCCGAAGGGCAGGATTTTCCTAATTTAATGAGCAATCTCAGCCTCATAGACAACGCCCTCTGACTTCTTCCTTCCCTTGATGCCCACCCTCCCTTCTAGAAAATACCACCTAGGGTGGCCTTCTCCCTTGTGGAATGGAAGGGGTAGGCGCCTCATTTGCAGCTCACACAGACGGTCTCAGTCAATGCAGTACAGAAATACGCAGATCCAATAATGACATAAGGATGTGATGTGACTGTTCACTTCATTGCTTTCCTTGTAAGTTCTGTGTGGTAGACCACTGTGCCGTGCTCACTGGAGCTCAGGGGCGGTCATGACAATGAGCATAACAATAGCAATTAGGGGAAGTGTGCTCTGAGGACAGAGAAATCACCAGGCCATCTCAACATATGAATACAAAAATGGAATTCGCACATAGAGGCATTTCCAGGAGTTACTAACACCAGTACCATGAGGTTGGGGGTGGGGAGGGGGTAGAAGCTGTCCACAATTTTCCAAGTGCAGATGTTCATTGGTGAGGATTTGGGGCTCCTTCTCCCTCCATTTGCCAGAGTAGCTTCCCCAGAGGACCCTGCAGGCCACGGAGGGCCTGGTCATTTCTTCCCGGCTTGCCTGGGACAGAGGGGCACAGCTGGCTGCAGCTCGGACACCCTCCTGGGGCTCTGCCCTCACCCTCTCCCACGGCCTCTGTATCCCCCTCGCTGTCTTCTTTGGCCTGCTCCCCACAGTCCTCCTCTCCTCTGCTTTCACCTGCCCACAGCGCAGCCACAGCAACCCTAGGCCAAAGCCTCCCCAAGTGTTGTCAGGTTCATCTCCGTGCTTCTGGTTCCCTTCCTGTGCAGTCAGAGCAGGGAAGGGGACCAATTTTGGATCCCAGAGGTTGTGGAGGGCAGCACAGGTGGAATCCAAAGCAGACACAGTCTGGGGCTGAGTTCCATGGGGCAGGAAGCCCTGTTTTAGTTTTTGTCCATCTTTACCTCCTTGCTCCATCTTGGTGTTTTAATGGAGGGAACCTCAGACCTGATGCCCTTATCTCCCTCCTGCCAGTTCTGTGCATCACTAACTTGTTCATATGCAAACTGGGAACAACTTTTCATTTAGTCCTCCTCCTCCTCCCACTGCTGTGCTCCCCAGCCAAGAAAGGCATTAGTGCTGTTGGCAAAACACCTCCCTACACGCCCAGGCAGGATGTATCTGTCCTGGCCATCTAAGCCTCAGCCCCAAGAACCAGCAGGACCTAGAGTTTTTAGCAGCCTTTTCCCTATATTTTTCCCCTTAAGAGCCAAGAAAAAAAAAAAAAAAAAAAAAAAGGCTTCGTAAATGAACCATCTGGGACCAACCCTTACTTTAGCAGAAACCAAAGATCCAGGGTGGGAAACGTCTGGCCCTCCCCGTGGCTCCTAAGCTAACTAACTGATGCCATCTTGAGTCCTTGAGCACGCCTGCTCCCGGGTCCCAGAGCTCATCCTAGGGTCGCCCACCCTCTCCCCATCTCAAAGGGCTCTCAATCCTGAGTGTCCCCAGGCACAGCCCTCCCCCTGGTCCTCCCCAGCAGCTGTAGCTTGCTTTCAGAGGTGTCGCATTCCCACCCTCGCAGGCTGTGGGCGTGCTTGCATTGCCCTGAGAAAGACAGCCCACTCCTCCCTAGTTCCCCTGTCCCCACGTCTAGTGAGCAGTGGTGGGGATGGCTTTCTCCTAGAACCTACCCTCACCCTGCTCCTCAGCATGGAGACCCTGACGGTAGGCAGGGAGGATCCCACCAGGAGGGTGGGCATTCCAGGAAACCTGGCCTGGCAGCTCAGGGGCCTGGGGAAGGGAGGTCGGGCTATGAAGCCCCCTTGGTTTATGGAGCAAGGCCGAGGCCCAGCCCACCTCCGGGTTGCAGTGAGCTCTAGTCGTCTATGCTTCTGAGATTCTGAGATGGAGAAGAGGCGCTGGGTAATGGCAGCGGACCACCAAGAGATCAGGGCACGAAGTGTAGGGGCACAGGTCTTGCTGTTCCACCTTCTCAGCTTCTCTACGTTCCTCCCAACCCAGCCAGTGCAGGTCTTCTTAATGGGTGCTTAGAGGCCATGCCCACCCTCCTCTGGCGGCCGGAGGGCTCTCTCCCCGACACCTCAGATGCACCCACAGGCCCACACTAAGGATCACTCAGAATGGCCATTGTTCTGCAGCTGGGAAAGACCCACCCAGCCCTCTCGCCTCTGGGCACAGCCGGAAATGCGCTCTGGGGGCCACCTCTAAGAACAAATAGCAGGCCCTTTGGGGTTGCCAGCAGCCTGAAGTTGCTGGCTCCAATTGGAACTGAGAGCAGAGAGGGACAGGGGACAGTCACAGAGCCCCTCCATCAGGCCCCCAGCCTTTCCTGTGGTGGCCTGGTAGGGGTTTGGGGGCCAGAGACGCCCATCTCTGAGAGTCGATCAGGCCTGCTGGTCCCCTGTGCCCCAGCGGGGTGGGTGGGAGACACTGGGGGCTGATGCTGGGCCACCGGGCCCATCCCAACCACACCCTCCTCCCCCCACTTCTACGTGGCCTCCACCTCCCGGGGCGTCCGATTGCGCTCGGCCTGCACCCGGCTCTTCACCTTCTTGCCCAGCTGCAGCCCCGCCCAGCTCTTGCCCTTGGCCTGTTTGCCCCGGCTCCGGGAGGAGCACCACATGCGCTCACAGTACTCATCTACCCGGGGCAGGTTGGCAAAGCCGATGAGCTGCAGGATGTCCTTGTACCAGGCCTTGGGTGGGCTGGGAGCCAGGCCTCCCTGGGCAGGGGGCTCCTCTGGCCTCGGCTCCCTAGGGTACAGGCCGTTGAGCTGTGCGGCCCCCATCACCTGCAGAGCCAGGCGGACCACCGTCTGGGAGAAGCCGTGCTCCAGCGTGGTGCAGATGTAGGTGCCCGCATCCAGGCGGCTGAGCCTGCGAAACAGCAGCCCCTGCTCGGTTTGCAGGACCCGCTCGTCTGTCTTCACCTGCTGGACACAAAGAGGGTGTTAGGGGGCCGTGCAGCAGGGCCCATGCCATCTTTTCTGCACCCTGCTTTGCCACCGCAGGGCCCAGAACCTGGGTGCTTCCCTCGCCCATCCTCTCCTTCCCGGGAGGGGCCTGCAGCTCGGCAGGCTCGGCCTCGCCTCCCCGTAGCCCAGCACACGGCCTGCAAAGGCGGCCTTTCACAGATCTCATGTACGGGTTTCTCCCTGCTCTAGAGCCCTGGGTCACCTACCTTGGCTTTGGGGGCCCTGGGACACTTTCCCAGTGAACAGAGAGGGCAAGAGGGTACATAAGGGCTTTTATTCAGTGGGGAGCGGCTACTCAGCCCCAGGGCTAGAACTGCCCCCCATTCTGCACGGTCTGCATTGTGTACCGCTCCCTCAGTGGCAGGCCCCCAGCCCCAGCCAGGGGTGGTGGGCCCAGTGCCCATCAGAGTGGGCGCAGGAGTGCTGTTCTGACACGGCCAGGCCCTGGTGCGGCTGCTCTCTGGGCTTCCGTCCACACGTCTGTACATTTAGGCTGGCCTGCTTGGGAGGTTAGCGCTGTGGGACTTCATCCCAATGCTCCCTGACAGCTGGCCCAAGGCTGGCCTCCCCCAGTTCCCAAGCTGGACGCACAGTCCCTCCCGCAGGCAGCCCACCCTCTCCCCATCCCTGCCTGTGCTCCTCACCCTGCCCCACCCATGCCATCTTCAGGCCCCAGACTGAAGCCATCTCTGGGATGGACAGACCTTTCCGGATAGGGGAGAAGAGGGCCTGGGTAGAAAATTGGACTCCAGGGAGGAAATGTGGGGAGTGAGGGGTGAGGGGCAGGGGCACAGGCCTGGGACAGAGCAGGACTCCTGGGGAAAATACTCCTTCAAAGATGAGCCATATATGTAAGCACGGGGCGGGGGTCTTCCTGACCAGCCCAGACCCCCTTTCCCTCTCTCCCATCTCTGCTACCCACCTGTCAGAGCCCAGCTCAGTGCCTTGGGAGCCGGTGGGCTCCCTGTCACTGGCGGAGTTCCAGGCATATCTGGCCTGGGCATCCCCAGGTGGCAGGAGCAGGGGCACCTCCTTCTAGGCACTCCAGGATTTAGGGTTCGGGGACGGACGTGACCGCAGCACTTGAGCAAACTGAAGGCAGGGTCCTCACTCACCTGATCAGGCTCCTCGTCCCCAGGCCTCTGCAAGAACCAGCGCACGGCTGCCTGGGGAGATGTGGGCAGGCACTCCAGGAAGGTACTGTTGCGCTCCATGCCGTAGACCGTGGCTGTTGCCCGGGGTCCTGCAGCCTCCTCTGCAGGGAGGTGAGGTGGGCTCAGCTTAGGAACTGTGGGACCTTGGGGCCAGCTGACTTCCACAGCCCAGGAACCCCCACCGGTATGACAGAAACCGAGGTGACCATCAATCCCCAAGCCAGTCACTCTGTCTAAAGACCCTAGACCCAAACACTGACAGGAGCTGCACAGACAGGGAAACTGAGGACTGCTACAACAGGACCAGTCTGAGGCCCCACTTCACCAGGGTTGAGCCCAGGCCACAGGGGTGAGTAGGGACCCTGCGAGAGCCCAGCTCATGCCCCCGTGCCTGCCACCGCCTACCGTCCTGGGTCTGGCCCGCACACTGCAGGGCGGCGTTGCCGTGCCGGATATCCTGCCTGCGGAAGCGGCGCTTGCTGGTGCCCGGGCGGTAGCGGGTGCAGGAGGCGCCGTCCCAGGCACAGTAGGGGTCCCGGGCCAGGCAGCACTCTGCACACGCACGGCCGTAGGTCTCGCACTGGTGCAGCTGCAGCCGAGCCACGCCCAGGCTCGAGCCCACATACAACATTTGCTGGGGAGGGACACAACAGAGCCCGTGGTGAGCCTGGGCTTCCCCAGAAGCGGGTAGGCTCTCGGGTCCTTGGATTGCCTGAGACCCCTGCCATTTGCAAGCAGTCTTCCAGAACCTCTTGGGTACATTCACAGAAACAAAGTGTTTATCACCCACACTCTAGCCACACAAGGTCCCATGCTAGGACACATAGGGGAGGGGGCAGCCCTGGGGTCTTTTCTCTAAGGGGATTCTCCAGGCTCTCCCTGCTGCTGACCTTTGCCCTCTACCTCAATGGCCTTTATCCTGACTTGCCTCTGACCTTAGAGGTGCCCTTGGCTTTAAGCAATCCCAGTACCAAAGATAAACTAGGGCACATAAACTTGGGGAGATGGCATTTACCACTTGTGAAAGGTCACAACAGGCCTCTAAGAAGTAGCTCTGCTGTTTGATTTCAAATCTGCATTTTGTTTTCAAGCAAGTTGGCTGTTTTGTTTTGTGCTGTTTTGTTGCCTCCCCTGAGGAATGGGCCCCTGGGGATCTCTCCTTATCCTAACACAGCCTCACGCACTCCCTCCGGGCTTCCCACTGCCCACTGGTTTAATGCATGGGAACCTCAGCTCCCAGCTGGACTCTCAACCCTCTTTGCAGAGCTTCATCAGGCTGCTCAGGGCTGCTCCAGGGGCTTTCGGGGAGACTCGGTAGTGCTCATGGAGGCGCTGGGCCAGGGGAGCGGGAAGGAGGAGTGTGAAGGGTAGAGCTGCTCTTACCCTTTTGACAGAGATCTCCATCTCAGTGATGGCTGTTGGCACCTAGGGAAGGAGCAGGATCTCAACAAGGGGTGGGGGTGGTGAGAGAAACCCCCCTCCCCCACTGCATCCCTGCTTTCAGCCTCCTCCAGCCTCTGGGTGGGAGCCACCTGCCTCCCAGCCTAGGTTAGTGCTCGCCCTGGCAGCCAAGGCCAGAGAGTCTTTCCCAGAGGTCAGGTTACAAGAAGGTCCCCTTGTCCTGGCTGCCTTCCAAGCAGGAAGCTTGGCTAGAAGCACAAACCTCCAGTGTCCCCTCCTGCAGCCTGTTCCCCAGCAATGAAGCAGCTGTCCCAAGTCACCCATCCCATGTCCGGAGGCACAACGACCCCTCCCCCGCTACTACGACACATCCCCTGGCTGATTCTAGGGGCTAACAGAACTCCTAGGGCACTTAGGTTCTCCGCCACCCGCTCCCAGCGACTTGAGCCTGTCAGGGCTTTGTCAAGGGGAGCTCACCTTGGTCATTCCCTCCCTGGGCCCCCCAACTTTCAGCTCGCAAATTGCATCCCCAGGCCCCTCAGCCATTCAGAAACATTAGCAAGTCCTCTGCAGTGAAGAGTACTGGCTGCCAGTTCAGTAGCGACAGGCCCACCTCCCTGGTGTGCAGGGAGCCCTCCCCTCAGTCCCCTCGCTCACCTTAAACACCTGGAGTTCCTCCAGAATCACCTCTTCAGGCTCAGCCATGCCCCCAGAGTGGAGAGCCATGACCTTGAGCACTGAACCTGAGTCTGGGGCAAGGGTGAAGGGTCAGTAGGAGAGAACGTGGCAGCCTGGGCCCCTGCACACCTCCCCAGTTCAGCCACTTCGCTCATTCCACCCACCGGTCCCCAGGAAGATGACGTCATACGTCCCGTCCTCTGCCTCCACACGGTCCACCACGATCTGCCGCAGCTGATAGGCCAGGTTGGTTTTGACAAGGACGGGGCGGCCCAGCCGAGGCCGCACGGGCTGGAACATGAGGGGGTGGGCTCGGGCAAACTGTAGCACCTCATCTGGGTAGTCCTTGGTGCTGCCAAAGGGTCGTCCGGGCTGGGCAGTCATCTTGCTGGGGCACTGCGGCAGCAGCAAAGGGAGCCCCTGGAGCATCCTGGGGCCTCACGCTCCCCACCCCAGCCTGTGTCCACGCCCCACCGCTTGGGCACCCCAACTCAGAAGGACCACTCTGGCTCCGTGCCACCCCTCCCCCCGCCCTGCCCCTCTGGAGCCCTGGCTCAGACACAAGGCCGTCCCCAGGCAGAGCCCACCTGGCATCTGCTCAGCCCTCTCCCCTGGCCTGGCCAGGTACTCACCACTCCTGGGCGGGGGAAGGGCACCTTGCCCCCGTAGGGTTCCCACGGGTGCTGTGGACCATCTTGGTGGGCAAAAGGCCCCCTGAAGACTTCCCAGATGTCTGCCATGTGATACAGGCAGACTGCGAAGCCCTGGAACACCGCACTGCCGAGGGCAGACAGAAACAGTCAGGCCAGGGGGGTCGTCGTGGGCGGGAAGGGGGCGCCCTGGCTCTCCGGGCAGGGCAGAGGGCAGAGGTGCCTCGAGTCAGCAGAAGCTGAAAAGCAAAGCCACCCAGCCCAGGGGACCGAGAGTGAGGCAGAAAATGCAGCCACAGAGTCAGCGAGTCAGGGACAGAGACAGGGGCCCTGGCACAGCCGGGCTCAGCAGAGGAGACCAGGGTGGGGAGACCAGGCCAGGGTAGGGGTGAAGGGGAGGCCAGTGTGCCCACCTGACCGTGCTGAAAAGCGCGTACACCTCGAGGCTCTTCCCCGTCTTGGGCCACAGCAGGAACACATCCTCTGGGAGACAGAAGGTCGCTGCCAATGTCCCCACTCTCTGGCTCTGGGCCCTCCCCTCTCCCGCCCTCGGGCCTGCCCCCTTACCCAGCTGGTCAAAGTGGGTCTCGGCACCCCCAGGGCCGGGCACCGAGCAGACCAGCCTGGCCTTGAGAAAGGTGCTCCATTTGTTCACCAGCACGCGCTGGCCGCCGGCGTCATTCTGCGAGGTGGGGGCCAGAGTCGGCCTTCGGCCCCCAGGACGGGCCCTCCCCCTGCTCCTCCACCCCCCCTTTGTGGGGGAGAGGCATGCACGTGAACCTCACACCCTCACCTCAGTTTCCCTGCTGCTGAGGGTGGGGACAGGTTGGGGGAAAGGGGGTGCGGCAAGGACTTGCACCTCACCACCTCTTCACAGTTCTCACCACACAGACACGGCCCACACGGCTGATGGTGACATGGCCTGGGCCACCGTCGGGTGAGGGGACAGTCTCTGAGAAGAAGAAGTACACCTTGTCGTCGTTCTGATCAGAGTTGTCAGCGATCCGGGCAGCCATCACAAATCGGGGGTCTGCGGAGGGGTGACAGGGTGAAGCTGGTGGGGGAGCCGGAAGTGGGAGGACGGATGGAACCCGACAGGGAGGAGAAGAGGTACAGGGACCCCACCGGAGGCTGCGGTCCCAGGGGGTGGAGTGGGGGCGGGCCGCCCCTCCAGTCTCCACTCCAGCATCCTCTCCAACCTCCTGCTGGTGCCGGGCCAGACCCCAGCCAGCCCTGCCCTGAGCAGGCCCCGGGGCTCACCGTGCAGGACGTTCTGGTCAGAGTCAGAACGCAAGGCCGGCCTGGAACCCCCACTCCGGAAGATCATGGCCTCGCGCCCCAGGAAGTCAGCAGTGAGGCCCGTGTACAGCTCCCTGCCTGGGGAGGACACTCAGTTTCCACCCTTTCCCAAAGACACTGGCAGGCTCCCATCCTCCCTGTGCTCACCCGTGCCAGGCATCACCCACCTACGAAGGTGCTGGCGAAGGGACGGCTGGGCTCGTGTGGGCATCGCCCCCGCCCACTTTCCACACTGCCTGGCTCCAGGTGGAGCACATGCTGGGGGAGAGGGAGGGAGGGGTGTCACCTGGGAAGGCAGCACCAGCGCCCCCCCATCCAGGCAGTGGCCATTGCATGCAGCTGGAGTGGGGGTTGGGGCTGGAAGGTGCCCTCAATTCAGGGCCTTGCCAGGTGGGGTCGGGTCTCTGGCACAAAGGCAGCCTTTAGGCCCCTGCAACCTCTGCCCCAACTCAGGATCTGTGGGGAGCATTCGGGCAGCCTGGAGGAAATGTCGCTGCTTCCCAGTCCCTTGCAGGGCTCACCCTAGACTCACCTCCCCACGGTGCCCAACCGCCATGAGCGCACAGGTGGGCTGGAAGGCCCCAGTGCCACAAGCCAGCAGGTGGGTCCGGTTGTAGGGTTGCAGCACCCGCACAAAATTGGCACACTCCATCTATCGGGGAGGGGGGCAGGGGGTGAGGGGCTGCTCACCATTTCCTTGGGCCCCAAGGCTCGGACCTGCCTGGCTGGTCAGCTCTGGGGGTCTGGGGTGACAGTCAGCATGGGCCTTCAAGAGGCCTCAGGATCTGTTTCAGACGCCCCCAGCACAGGCACAGGGAAGCAGTGGGCGTGGCCACAGGCTATCCTGGGGTGTTGGTCAGCGTTGGGGGCACTCGTCCTAAACAGAACTCACCAAAGAGTCTCTTCCCTTCCGAACACACGCCTCCCTCTGTTCTGGCTGTGGTGGCCACAGGACCTGAAACACAGCCTGGTTGACCCCCGACCTCACAGCCTTGGTTCCTTCATCCAGACCCCCACCCGGAGTTGCCCAGCTCTCTGACAGACGCCCTCCCCGATCAGTCCAGCTCACCTCCCGGGGATCCGACCATGCCCGGTCCAGCCACAGAGAGTAGATGGTATCTCGAGCCCCCAGAAAGAGGCGGTCCCGGTACTCATCCAGGTACATAGCTCGAAGGTCCAGGGAGCCCCGGGGACCCAGAAAGATGGCAGAGCGGTTGGCAGACAGGAGGTCTACACGGGAGCAAGGGAAGGGGTCAGGGCCCGCTGCTCTGCGGAGGCATGGAGGCGGGGTTCCCAGCTGTGCATCCCCCCCATCACATCTGGAAAATGTTTCCATCCATGCGGCTGCTTCCAGGAAATGGCTCCTGGGGGCGGGGGGGCGGGGGCTCTGAGCCTGCACCCACCCGGGGGCCACCTCCTCTCCCTCCAGTCCTCAGCCCCGTGACTTTTCAGTTAACATCTCCTTCCCACTGGCCCATCGAGGCTTCCCCAGGGAAGATGGCCCTCCAGGCAGCACTTAAGGCCGCCAGCTGGGCACAGTGCGAGGAGGGCCTGGCGGAAGGGGCGTGAGCCTGAGCGGCGTGCAGGTGGACAGGCGGGGGGCAGTCCCAGCAGAGGGGACCGCTGCAGAGGCCTGGGTATGGGGCGGTCAGCGGTGGCCAGGCAGGGCTCCAGGCCCTAGTCCAGGGAAATGGTTTAAAAGGATTTTCTCCTCCGTAGACCCTGCCCACCCAGGCTCTAGGAACGGGGGTGGTGGCTGTGTAGGGATGCTGGTTCTAACAGTCCAGGATCCTGAACTGGGTCCTTGGGGTCAGGTTAGGGAGGTGGAGGTAATGAGTGGGCTAGGGGACAGGCAACATGATGTGGTGGGAAGGGGTGTTGGCCACCTTGGGGAGGCCAAGTATCCTATGCCTGCCCAAGGGGTCACCCTTGGCCCAGTACCCACTCCATCTCCAAACAGCCTCTTCCAGGAAGCTCTCCATGGCTGACAGTATTTGGAGGAGATTTGCCCTGTTAGGGCTTTTTTATGCCTGACTTCCCCCCAAAAACCACAGCTCCAAGAGCAGACCCACATTTTCCCCCGCCCCAGACCCAATCTCCAGAATGGAGCCATTCTCCCTCCCTCACACTCTCCAGAGCAAGCCTGGGTCACCCCCATTGGACTGGGGTTCCCAGTGAAAGGTGATCACCCCTCTGGCTTCCCCAAGGAGATGAATCTGGGGAGAGCCTGGGTGTCAGGGAGCTTTTCCCAGGTACCATCTCTGCAGATTCAGAGGCCTGTGCCAGCTGTAGCACAACTTGTCAGGTTAGATCTGCAGAGGGACTTCCTGGGCTGGGATGGAGAAGGAGGGGAAAGGCCAATGTTGGGAAGTGAGATACAAGGGGCAGGTTGGGAAAAGGCTATGGGGACAGGCTGAGGGGCCCCACTGCCAGGCAGGGAGGGTCCTGCTTCCCCACTGTCTGCCCCAGCTGAGGAGCCCTGGCTGAGTGCAGACAGGCCCTCCAGACCTGCCCTGTCGGCCCCTCTGTCCTGAGGTCTCCCAGGGTCTCCATCTGTCCCTCTCCTTTCCTCGGCAGCCCCCTCGGGTTTCCCCTGCGTGTCTCTGTCTCTCCCACCTCCACCCTGCCCACGCCTCCCAGAGCCTGTCCCTCTCGCCCTGCCTCCTCCCCAGTGCCCGGGCGCCTCTGGCAGCAGCCAGAGCACCATCCCAGGGAAGGACCATGAAGTCCTTCCCATGGGCTGTACAGGGGGTGACTGCATCCCTCCAGCGGGCAGAGCTGACTGCCTGGGGCTGGCCGGGGCCCCACAGCTTGGTGTGCTGTAGGGGCTGGGGCTCCCACGGACGTGCACACGAACAGGGCATACCCACCCATACCTCGGTAGGAGAGCCGCAGACGGGGCACGCTGGGGCCAGGGCTGGGGCTGCCCCCATGAAGCAGGAGGCCCCCCAGGAGGCAGCAGATGGCCCAGGTCGAGGGAGCCATGCTGGGGGACCAAGGGAACCACACCGCCCCTGAAGCCACCCTCTGGTCCCGCTGCTAGTTGTAGTTTGCTCCGTTGCCGCCAAGCCTGTCACTTATAAGGCGGTGGCTCCACCCCATCCAGGGCCAGGAAGGCGGAGGAGGAGGAGGCAGAGGAGGGAGGGGCAGGGCCGCCACCGTCCACCTGCAGCGGCTCCCTCCACCCCGAGTGCCTCCGTGTCAGACTGGCCAGTTCCACCACTGTTTCCCGTTGGGAAGATTCATTCCCAGCTAGGGTGTGGGAAGTTCACACAGAAATGTGCACAAACCCAAGTCCCCAGGCTCTAGCAAAATGTCAAGGGGAGAGATAACAGGAAGGGAAGTCAGAGATCAGAGATCAGAAGTTGGTGGGCTGGGGTGGGGGTGAGGACCCTCCAGTGCCCATGACGGACACCCCACAAACTGACTATAGGCCCAGGTCCCTGATACCAGGGAGGTGCAGCCCCCTGCTGCCTTGGCCTGGCTCCTCAGCTCCCCTGGCAGGGCCCAAGCTATCTGAGGATGGGGGTTCATTCCAGCCCAAGGGGCCCCATGTTTGCACGGAGGCTTGAGGTCTGCCACACTCCACACATCCAGGATTGGCAAGAAATTAACATCTGGCCTCTTGGCCCCATCCCAGCTCACTGGAGAGGGGACCCTCCCACGACCCTGTCTCTCTCAACCACCCAGTCCTTCCAGAGACCCAGGGCCCAGAATGTCACTCAGTGAGTGGTGGGTTCTTCCCTATAGACCCTATGATCCCTCCAGAGGGTGGAAGGAGGTTGTTCACACCCCAGCTCCCTCTGCCCTGAGCTTGAATCCAGAGAACAAGAAAGCCACAGAAGGACAAGGAGGAGAAACTGAGGGCTGAACTGAGTCAAGTGAAGGGACCTCCCCATGCCCCCCATCCCACAGCAGCCCCTGTCCCCAACCCCTCGTAACTGCCTCTCCACTCCACCCTAGACCCTTACACTTAGAATGTGAGGCCCTGAGAGCTAAGAAGATTTCAACTTTGATCCAGAATTTGGGCTCTGAGGATTCTAGAAACTCCTGCAAGTTAAGCCTCCCAGATGGACCAGACTGAGCTCTCAGAGGGTGGTCAGGAAGCTTGGGGGCTTCGGAGAGGAAGGGACCTAGCCCAGGCCACACACCAGGCTGAGAACAGGCCCCATCAACCCTAACTTCCTGGGATTTTCTTTTGCTTCTGGGGCTCCTGGGGGTGGGGGGACCCACCTCCCCTCCCCATCTCAACCTGGAAGGGAACAGATCAGCCTTTTGAGTCAGAACAAGGACCCAGGGACTCTGAACCCTGTCTGTCTCCCTGTCCCCACCTCCCTTTGCCATGTACTCGTACAAGTATCTACCTTCTCCAGGGAGGGACCTGGCCTGGGATTGGGTAAGGGGCTACTCAGAGAGACCAATGACTGCCCCTCAGACCACCTGCCTCTGATTCCACTGGAGAACTTCGCCCAAGGCCCTTCCCTCTCAGAGTCTCGGTCTCTCCCCCAGGGCCAGGGACCTTGGGTGTAACAGGTGGTGTACACTGGTGAGGGGTGCTTGTGCAGGGGCTGCCATCATGGCACTTATACCCGGGTCCCTCAGAGGGGTTAGAGCCCCTCTGCCTCTGTCTCTGTGGAGAGACGTTCTGAGAGGAACCCCGGGCTGGGGGCCAATATCTGCCTGGAGACAGCCAGCCCCTCAACCAGCATGTGGCCACCAGCTGTGGACAGCAGGCCCAACAAGTCTTCAGCCTGCCAGCTCACTGTGGGGGTCTCAGCTCAGCCGGGCCCCCAGCTGAGGCTGCTGGGGAGGTCTAGATCTACTGAGGCAGAATGTGGGGTGACAGCCCATTTCACACTGCAGGAACGTGGGAACGCTGAGGTGAACTTGTTGTGTGACCTCAGGCAGGTCCTCTCCCTCTCTGAGCCTCAGTTTCCCAATCTGGGAAGAAGGTAAGCATCTTCTGTAAGGGCCCCTGTCTGCAGACTGATGGAAAATAGACCCAAAGGTGCCCGATTTCTCGGATCAATGGGCCCGGCCACGTGCGTCTTGTGCCACCTAACGGACAAAGTGGGAACTGCAGGAGGTTCCAAAACTGCCCGCTGTGTCAGGCCCTGTTGAGACAGCAGGACCACCTAGGAGAAACTGCAGTCTTGGGGCAGCAGGCAATAATCAGGCAACCGTGATATGCAGGGGCAGGGAGAGACACTCCAGTGATTGCTCCTGATGGAGGAAATCCAGGGAGGCTTCATGGAGGAAGCACTATCCAGGCAAAGGATGATAGCCCAGAAGAAATGGAAAGTGTGGTGCCATGTGCTAGGGGAGCTGGGGAGCCCTTGGCTGTATGTACATGTGTGATGTGTGTGTTCATGCATCGGTGCCACCAGATGGGTATGTGGAGGGTCTAGCCTGGGCCCTCCCAGCTAGAATTCTGGAGCAGGCATGCTTAGAAGGAAGGGATGCCCCAGTTCCTCCCCCACCACCTTTATCCTGGAACAGAGATATTGGGACCACGCCACGGGTCCCCCTCTCCATGGACTCTGTTTGAAGGCACTAGCCAGCCACGTCCCCCCACCCCACCATGTACCCTCTTTGAGGCTGGCCCAGCTATCCTCCTGTTGCATGCACAGAGGGCTTAACTCTCGAGGTTTCTCTCTTCTCCTTCCCCAATCCCCTCAGCATCCCACTTGCCTTGGGCGCCCCCTGGTCTCTCAGGTCCTTATCCTTGTCCTTCTCCCACCTCAACCACCCATCCTCCAAGTCATCACCAATGAGGACATGACCTGCTGTACCTCCTGCCCTCAGCATCCCCACTGCCACAACTCTTCTCTCATTGCCTTGAGCCCTCCTTGCTTTTTGCCCAGCTTGGATCCAGGCCCGGTGCTATAACCAGACCCTTTAAGAGGCTGACCAGATGCCCAGTTTTAAATGGGACAGAAAGCAACAGTCCTGTTTCAAATAGGACATCTGGTCAGCCTACCCTTCAAACACTCCCCAGAGGCCTGTGGCCACTCAGCTTCTGCAGCTCTACCCTGCGTCTTCCATCACCCCTTTCCCAGCCTCACTGGAGTGTCCCCATCAGCATCCAGGCCATTCCCTGATTCCCGGTAAACGAGCTCCCCTGGACTCACATCTCCCCTCAGCTCCAGTTCATTTCTGTGGCCTGAGCCTTTGTAAAACCACTGTCGTCCACTCTCTAACTCACCTTTCTCCTTTGGCGCTCTCCAGTCGGGTGCCCACCCTCCCACTACAATGAAACCCTCGTGTCCAGGTGGTCAAGGCCTTGGGGGCCTCCAGAACCATCAGCTGTTGGCCATGCCTCCCTTCTTCCCTCCTGGCTCCTGGGGCCTCTCGCTTGTCCAGGGTCTCTTCCTCCTGACTGCCTGTGTGGGGTGCCCGGTGCCCAGTCCTGGGCCACCTCTCTCTACACACCCTCTCCCTGGGGCCTCATCCAGGATCAGGGCTGGGAAAGTGCTCCTTACCCTGATGACACCTGAGTTTCTAGCTCTGCCTCTGCCCTTTCACTTAGATCTAGCCTTGCTTTGATATCCCCACCACCCTGTCCTGGAGGCATCTCAGTTTTAACATGGACCAGGGACTCTCCATCTCTCCTGTGATCATCCCAGCAGGACTGTATGACCGGAATCTAGCCTGGAGGAAACCTCAGATAAACCCAAATTGGGTGACATTCTACCACATAACTGGCTTTTACTTTTCCAAAGTTGTCAGGGTCACGAAAGATGAGGAAAGACAGACGCGGACGTGGATTGGCTCGGTGTACGACCCTGGGTTGCATCCCGGGCCAGGAAGAGGACGCTGGTGGAACAACTGACAAATTTGAACGAGGTCGGCCGATGCGTTAGTAGTGGCCTGGGCTTCATTGTTGTCCTGTGGCTATTTAAGATGTTAACATTTGGGGACGCTGGGTAAATTGTAAGTGGGAATTCTTTGTACTGCTTTTGCAAGTCTAGAATTTCAAAATGAAAAGTTAAAAATTAAAAAACAGGGAGTTCCCTGGTGGTGCAGTGGCTTAAGGCTTCGGCACTGGCACTGTCTGGGTTCGATTCCCAGTCAGGGAGCTACCCACATACCAAAAAGAAAAAAAAAAAAAAAAATTAAAAAAATTTAAAAAAATAATAAATAAAAAACAGAATCTAAAAGAGAAAAGGAACCTCCATTTCCCAATACCCTGTGCCTCCCCAGGACTTCCATATCTCAGGAAACGGCAGCTTCGCACCTCGCATTCAAGCCTTCTAGTTCCGAAACGTGCCCAAATTTGTTCCCCTCCCTTCACCCTTCTTGCCCCCCTGTGCTGAGAACCACCAGGCCTTCTCACCCTAAGGTTGCTGTGGCTCAGCACCTGGCCCAACGCTGCCTTTCTGTTCCTGAGATACTCCAGTCTCTTTCCCCACGCCCTCCCATGGCTGGTTCCCTGTGGTTCTTCAGACAGTGCCACTCAGTGCCGCCTCCTCCAGGAAGCCTTCCGGGACCACTCTATTTCACAGCCACCACACCCCTACAATCTTCATTCCAGCACTGTGCTGGTTTCCTCAGTGCACTCCTCTCCCTTTTTGTCCTCCTGAGTTTGACTGTAATTAGGGACTGGGCCTTTCTCTGAAGGGTCCCAGCATCCAGCCTGCGCCAGGCACATTCGGTGTGACTGAACCACTGAATGGTACACTGGCTGGTGGTGCTGCCCACTGTGGCCCTGCCTCCTCCCCTGATAGGTCATCTTTCCTGGGTATACATGTAAGTCCTTGAGTTCTCCAGCTCCCAAAGGCAGGCCCGAGGGGACCCTTTCTCTCCTCCCCCAACCCCCCAGGTCTCTCTAAGGACCAGGCAGTTCCTGTAGGTTCTGGCCTCCCTTCACTGGAGGCATCTCCAGAATTCCAAGACCGTCTCTGGAATGCTGGGCCTGTTTGGGGAATGCCAAGGCTGGGGCAGAGGTGGGGAGGCTGTGGAGTGGCAGGGCGGAGTGAGAACAGCTGCTGACATTCTGCCTGGAGCCTAGGCACCAAGGCAGTTGTGCCTTCTGCAAGCAGCACTGCTCACACCT
This sequence comes from Lyroderma lyra, assembly GCA_004026885.1. NCBI lineage: Eukaryota > Metazoa > Chordata > Mammalia > Chiroptera > Megadermatidae > Lyroderma > Lyroderma lyra. Next base: position 85,793 of record PVJL010003309.1, read on the forward strand.
CTACTTCCTTGCAACACCCACCCCGCCAAGATCAGGGTCACTGTTGTGGCTACAGCTCTGGTCTGGGGTACCCCCAAGAAGCTGAGAGCCACCAGGTCTCAGGCCTCCATTTCCTGTCAGGGAGAGAAAGTAGGTTGCTGGAGCCTCTGAGGTTCACAGGAAATGGAAATTATGCCCCTGTGGACCTAGTCCATCGGGCAGAGCCCCTGCTGGGGGCCATCTAGCTTTGCTCTCCCCCAGACTCACTGGATGACCTTCACAGGTCTTCTCTGTGCCTCTCTGGGCCCCAGGGGCCCCACCTGTCAAATGGGTAAGGGGAAGTAGGGTAGACGATATTGCCCTTTGGTCCCTGGGAGTCAATGTTGCCAGTGGGAAATCCAAGTGAGTGGCAGATGGACTAGAGCTACAGGCTCACCAGGCCCCATGGTCCACTGCTTCTCCCCAAGCAGACCCAAGATGGAGCTGGGCTGCCCTGCCAAGTGGCAGCCAGGGCCTCGCTGGGTGCTGCAGTTACTTCTCTGTCTAATTACAGGACCCCTCGGCTGCCAACTGGCTGACCAAAGCCATGCCTCCAGGAGCCTGTTAAATGCAGATTCCTGGGCTGCCAGAGAGTCCAGGTGCTGAATCGCGTAGACAGGGCCTGGACATCAGCAGTTACAGGAAGCGGGCAGTGGGGTATGGAGCACGGTGGTCTCTGATCTAACCTAACCCCTCCTGCAGAAGGCAGTGTGCAGCGGTGGTTAGAGCCAGGGCTCTGGCATGGGGAAGGACATGGTCGTCAGGGCAGGAGTCCACGGGCCCTGCAATAAAGGCCAGACACCAGGACTCCAGGAAGCTGGGCTTTATTCGCGTTCCCTAGAACAAGGCTGGGGAGGGAGGCGGGGTTGGAGGGAGGCAGGGAGGGCCTGCGGTCAAGGATACACCCGGGCTCACATTCTGGGGACCCCAGCCCCCTGCCCCACCCCAGGACCCAGCTGGAGCTGGAAGGTGGCACCGGCAGCTCTGGGCAAGGGTTGGCATCTACTCCACCCCCTTCATGAACTCCAGGAATTCTGTGGGGAGAGGGGCAGACATGGGTCAGAGGCGGGGCGGGCAGGGCGTGAGCAGGGTGTCTCCAGTGCATCAGCCCCTCACCGTCATAGTCGATGCGGCCATCGTTGTTCTTGTCACCGTCCTTCATGAGCTCCTCGATGTCATCCTCCGTGATGGTCTCACCTGTAGCCTGAAGCATCACCTTCAGCTCCTCCAGGTCAATGTAGCCATCAGCATTTCTGCAGGGAGCCCAGGGCACAAGGGGGTCTCAGGGCCCACGACGAGGGCCGGGGAGGGAAAGAAGCAGCCCCAGCCCCAATCCAGGGAGGCAGGGCAGAACCATTAGGACAGATGGGGCATTACACAGAAAGGGAGACTGAGGCCTGGACGGCACAAGACTGTTCCTTCTCCCCCAGCGCTGCTAGAGCTGAGGTCAGAGGTCAAGGGTCTCACTCTCACTTGTCAAACATGCGAAAGAGGTCCGACAACTCCTCCTCAGACTTTCCTTTGCTGTCATCCTTCATGCACCGAACCATCATGACCAGGAACTCATCGAAGTCCACTGTGCCGCTGCCTGGGGGTAGGTGGCACGGCCGTTAGAGAAGGATGCTCAGGACTGGCACCTCCCTGGGCTGATCAGACATCCCGTTTTAAACAGGACAGAAAACAAGGGAACGGGACTGTCCTGCTTCACCTGGGACGTCTGGTCAGCCTACCCTGGACCCCATTATTCTCCATGCATCCCCACACCAACCCATAAAGCAAAGTGGTCATTAGACCCATTTTGTATATGAGATGGCTGCGGCTCAAAGAAGCTAAACAGCTCCTTTAAGAGCACAGAGTAGTAAGTGGCAGAGCCAGGATGCAGGTCCCCAGTGACCTGGGGGTGCTGGGGGCTCACCATCCTCATCCACCTCGTCAATCATCTCCTGCAGCTCCTCAGGTGTGGGGTTCTGGCCCAGCATCCTCATCACCTTGCCCAGCTCCTTGGTGCTGATGCAGCCATCCTCAGCGCCCAGCACGAAGATGTCAAAGGCTGCCTTGAACTCTGTGTCCAAGTCGGGAGGAGGGACAGAGCGGCCAGGGCTCAGCAGCCAGGACCCCACAGGGCAAGACCCCTGGGGCCACCTGCCAATCTGCCCACCTCCCTCTGAGACCTTTGAGGTTACAATGAGAAGGAGTTCAGCCTCTGGTCTCCGGCCTGGGGTGCTCATGCTCCCCCAATGCAGCCCTGCTGTCTCCCTGCACGTGTGTTGGGACACTCACCATTTTTCTGCTCTTCTGTCAGCTGCTCTACCTAGAGAGGAAAAGAGGCCTCAGGACTCAGGTGCAGGCGCTAACCACTGTTGAGGAAACCAGCCCACTCCACAGGTGGGAAGACTGAAGCCAAGAAGGGGCAGGCCATTTCCAAGTCATCGAGCAGAGGCCTCAGTCCTCCCTCCCTGCCCCCAAAGACCTGAGGTGACCCAGCTGGCCTCACTGTGATTGGATTCAGGGCCAGGGTGACAGGTGGACAACCCTCTAGGACCAAGGTGACCCTGAGTAACAATAGTCAGTGACCACTCAGTGGCCTATTGGCCCCCTGCTGAAACACAAGCTGAGTGGCCTGTGGGACAGCTGTCCCTCAGGTTGGGACAATAAAACCAGCGTGGGGGTAGGTAAAGCCACCCACTGTAATCTGACCAGGGTGGCCACTGGGCTATTTTTAACGGGGGACAAAGTTAAACCTGGTGATTGTTCGGAGACTCTGGCATGCAGGGGGTGGGACAGTGTTATCTGGCCCCCTGGCCTGCTGGTGCCTCAGGAGCCAAAATTAGTCCCCAGACCCGCCAGGCCTTATATGGGCACAGGCGGAGGGCTGCTCCCCCCAGCTCCATGGACCACTGCAGGATAGGCAGGGGTGCCCCCAGAGCCAGCTGTAGCCCTTCCCTACTCAGGAGTGGAGGCACAATCCCAGGGCTAAGGGAGGGGTTCCCTTGGGACACCTGTCTGTGTCAGATGTCCTTGTCTCTGGGGCAGGGGTAAGTCAGCAAACCCCACCACCACCACACCTAGATGGAATAGCATCTGAAGCCCCTCAGTGACCTCTGCAGGGACTTAGGGTGACCACTTTCCAGCTCTGAGCCTGCCAGGCCAGATGGGGGCTTGGGCTCCTGTTTGCTGTTCCTTTTTCCCAGCTACCTTCCATGCCCAGTCCTTCCCTGCCCACTTCACACTTCAAAGCCTCTTCCCCAGCTCAGGACTGAAGCTCTGCAGCCCCCTCCTCACAAATCCTGTCACCCACTCATAGCACCTCCAATGGGCCAACAGGCTGGAGGGGGCTGGGGAACTGTGAGTGTGTGAAAAGCAGAATGTAAGGGGCAGAGACATGGGTGGCGACAGGGAGACAGTGACAGACACTCAGAGACAGCTTGGAACAAACAGATGAAAAGAGGCTGAGAAAGGCAAAGATCCAGAGACCAGAGACACAAATGCAGAGAGATATGGCTGAGAGACCATGACCCAGACTACAGACACTTGGAGACAGGGACAGACGTGATGCTAAAAGGTGCAACTTCCTCCTCCACCCACTCTGACAGGTCTTCTCCAGTCCCTGAACCCCATCAACACCCGGAACACGAGACCCACTGCCCCCTTGAAGCCCTGGGCTAAAAGTATGCGGGTCCTCTTCTGGGTACCCACCACTTCTCTGGGGTGACCTTGCCCCCTGCCCCATTCTGAGATGAGTGAGGCCCCAGTGGGCCCACCCATCCCAGTTCCTCACCGCAGCTTTGTAGATGTCATCCATGCTGGTGGCTCGTGGGGCAGGCTGCTGAGCTTGCCCGGCAATCCTGGGCTTAAATAGCCCTGCCTCACTGCATTCCGGGCCCAGCCCACCCCAGCGTGTAGCATCCTCCACCCCCTCCCGCAGTCCTGGTGATCTCAGGCTGGCCTGAGTCCCTGTGTCCTCTGCCCAGGGCAGGGAGATGAAGGGCTATAAGGACCAGGTCTCTTTCCCTTGGTTCCTTCATGAACCCCAGAGAACTCTCTGGAAAGTTTTCTTGAGTGAATGAAAACATGAGCCCAGAACAGAACAGGAGCTACACAGTAGTGGGGCCCAGACCAGACTCCTACACATAGCAGCTTAACCTCCCATCCAATTAGGGGTTCGAGTGACATTACTCCCACTTTCCGGATAAGGGAACTGAGGCTTTTGGAGGGGTGGTGACTTGCCCAAGGTCTGGCTGACATGGCAGCCCCTGCCTTAACTTAAATTTGTCTGCAATGGCAGGTGAGGGGTCAGCCTTATGCAAGGAGAGGCTTGGGAGTACAGGGCCCTGCTAAGAGACGCCTCGAATGCTAAGCTCCGAGCATAGTGTTGTGGAACTGGTGGAGAAGGAAGTCACTGACCCACCTTAGGAGTGGTTTGAAGCCCTTCAGCCAGGGATACCAGAGGAGCCACACCCCAGACCTCTCATCTCATCATAGGCTAGCTGTGAGTCTGGGTCAGCTGCTCTCAGTCAGCCAACGAACACTTGCAGATTCCCTGTCTGTGCCAGACGCTTCCCTTCCTTCCCCTTTCCTCTTCAGGGTCTGGATCCGCCCCTGCGTCAGGATTCTGTTCTGTGCCTGTGTTTCCCCATTCCAGCACTGTAGTTTCTGGGCCCAGGGCCAGTCTGCCGCCCCCTTGTTTCAAACTCCGATAGGTCACCCGATGGCCAGCATGTATCTCTTCCTTCTGCTCCACCTTCACGTCCCCACTACACAAAGCCCCGTCTTGATAACCACACCAGCTCCCTGTCTTGTGAGCCGCGGGCGGCATGAATTAACCCACTTAATTCTCCAGCAGTCCATGTAACAGAGATCTCCGATGTTGGAGAGGTTAAGACTGGTCCAGAGTTACTCTGTCCCCGTTTAGGCTCTCAGCACAAGTGATCCCTCTTCTGCAACCCTATCGTGCCCTACGGAGAATAAAGCGCGATTACTGCCTCCCTTTTCCGGAGGGGAAGGAGGCCAAGAGGAACGGCGACTTGCTTCGGGTAGCCGGGAAGTGCGGGGCTTTCCTCCTTCCCGGGCACCGAATAGTAATGCCCAGGGCCACCTGCCCCGGAGCCTCAGTTTCCCTCTGGCTGCTAGGAGCGCGACGGGCGGCACCGCGCAGGTTCAGATTACGCAGACAGACAGCTCGCGGAGTGCGCACGCGCGCCGTTGAGTGGCTGCTGTCAATTACGCGCGAGGGTGGGGTGAAGCCATAAGGAGGAGGCGGGTCCAAGATGGCGGCGCGGCGGGGGCGGGGGCGGAGGGACGCTGGCCCCGCCCCCTGCTTGCTGCCTGTCAGTCCCGGGAGGCGGTGGAGCCCGGAACATGGCGGCTGCAGCGCGCAGCTTCGGGCCCGAGCGGGAGGCCGAGCCGGCCAAAGAAGCGCGCGTCGTGGGCTCTGAGCTTGTGGACACTTATACGGTGTGCTGGGGGCGTGGGCGCCCGAACAGGGGGTGGCGGCTGGAACCCCGAGTCCGAGTCTGGATGGTTGGGGAGATCTGCTTCCCGCGACCAGGGAGGAATGGGTAGGGGACCAGCGATTTCGAGGAGGGGGCTAGGATAGGGGTATCTGGGGAAGGGATCTGGGCCTCTATGGGTCCAGAAGAGGGCAGGGCCCAGGGAGAGGGTTGGGGAAAGAGTACGAGTTCGGGGAGGCAGGCTAGGGCTGGGGAGGACCTGGGGATAGAGGGCAGCCTGGGGAGGAAAGGGTGTCTAGAAGAGGCGGGGGCGCCTCTAGATCCTCTAGGCCTGGAGGGGCGCCAGCCTGGGAGGATAAGAGGGGTCTGGGAGGAGGGGGTTAGGGAAGGGGTGTCTGATGGAGGGAATCGGGGACTCTGCAGGCCTTGAAGAAGGAGAGGGGGCGGGGCCTTGATCTGGGGAGCCCGGGGTCGCAGTTGAGATAGGCTCCAAAAGTGAGAGCAGATCTGGGGCCCCGCGGCCCTGGGGTCTGGCAGAGACGAGAAGGGAGAGGGGTAGATTTCAGACACGGGGCGATTGAGGGGGCCGCTCAGGGCTGAAGTGCAAGACCCAGGAACCTTAGGTGTCTTCATGGCTTTGAGGGCGAGCTGGGGCAGCAAACTCCCACACACACACACACACACACACACACACAAGCGCATTCTCCAAGGCTATAGAAATAGAGGATAGAAAAGCGGGGAGAGTTTCGGGCTGTAATGGAAGCCCTCCTGGGTCTGGATGGGGTTGAATGCCAGGCCTATGGGTCTGGTCAGGTAGGCTGCCTGGCAGCGTCGGCACTGGCATGGGGGCGTACTCAACACCTTCCGGCCTCCTGTCCTTTGTTACGATAGGGTTGGGGGCTTTGGTCCTGTCTTTGCCCCACCCCCTTGGCCCTCATCCTAACCCTCCTCCTGAGGGTCATTCCTCGGGCTCTTTCCCGTTTCTAGGGCGGGAGGAGGGGCAAGGGAGCTGCCCGGCTGGGAAGAGGGGCTGGGGGCGGATCCTGGAGCAGTAGACCAGCCCTGGAGAAATGGCTGCTTCTCTCTGGAGGCTTCAGCTGAGTTGATTATTTTCTTCTGCTCCCCTGCTTGCGGCAGAGAGGGCCGGGGCACTAGGACCAGGGTGTCCTCCTCCAGGTGCGGGTTGAGGTCTCTAAACTGGTGGGCTGTATTCTGCTGGAGGGTCAACTCCTGAAAGCTGTCTTTATTCCGCAGGGCTGAGCCCCTCCCCTGCATGGGCGTGGGGGATGTGGTGATTCAGGCCCGCCCTACCATTTTGTCTCCTGGTATTGAGCACTTGCTGCTTGTCAGGCCCGGTACAAAGCGTACTGCATGCATTATCTTACTGGATTCTTAATCCTACCACATTTTAAGAAGGAGGAACTGAGGCTCTGAGAACACGTAGGGTCCCAGTCACTTAAGTAAGTGACTCATACATAAGCCACAGCAAGGAAATGGCAGCAGGTTTTGAACCCAGGTCTTCCTTGACTCCAAGACCTGTTCTGGTAACCGCTGAGCCATTTTGCCTTCTGTTAGGGCTTGAAGATCCATCACTGCCCTCTCCCACCCCCACCAGCTTCTCTGTGTCTTGACTCCTGGCTCAGCAGCAGAAACCATAGCTATGAACCAGCTGAAAGGGTTCAAAAAGTGTTCGCTTCCAGGGTAAGGCAGGATGCCTGGGAAAGCAGACAGCAGAGACACTGGCCCTGCCAGACCTGGCCCTGGGCAGCCTCCCCCCCGAAGGGTGGCCTGGCCTGCAACTCAGGCTGGATTGGGCTTTGAATTACTTGGAGGCTGGAGGTAAAAGACTAAAGAGGTGGCTTGATACGATTGTCACCTTTTCTGGTCCTCACTGTTGTATAGAACCACAGAATTACCCTGTGTGCCTGCCGGATCCAGTGCTAGGGCCATGGAGGAGGCTGAGAGGGGGCCCTGTTGGGCAGCACAGTCAGAGGCTGTGCAGAGGCTGGTAGGCAAGGGTGGCCTAACTGGCCTGAGGATTGGAAGGGTCTGGGTGTCCTGCAGCAGTTGCTGGGGGTGGGCCAGGGCTCTCCTCATCTAGGCAAGCACTGCCTGTTTTCCCTTTCAGGTTTATATCATCCAAGTCACTGATGGCAACCATGAGTGGACAGTCAAGCACCGCTACAGTGACTTCCACGACCTGCATGAAAAGGTAACCCTTGGAAGCTGGGAGACCTGTGTCTCAGGGCTTGGGGGCTTTTAGGCCAAGTTCTCATTGTGCCATGTATTAGTTTTAGGGCAAGACAGGCTCCATGCCTTTAGTGTTCTTTAATAAACCAGTTTATTAATGTAACTGGCAAAAACAAAAAACAAAAACACTGGCGGGTCCTGGGAGTTCATCCCTGGCATGAGATGGTGTGCAAGGAGCATATCTGAACTTCACTGTTGAGATTGCCAGTCCTAGCTTGGATGTGAGATGCTGGGACAGTTTCGCCCTGACTGCAGCTTTTCCATAGGCCATACTTTAAGACTGGCTGTGATTCCATTTCTTTGCCTTTCTCTGGGTCATTTGCACCCTGAGTATTTTAAAGACAGGCCACTGCCCTGATTGGCTTTCAGTTTAGAAAAGATGGTGATGTAAGGGACCTGGAGGTCTCCTTTCTGAATGTCTCCAGATTCTCCAGATGGAGCCCCCTGTCTGGAATTGTATGGGCATTTCTAATACTAACTGAACTTAATAAAACCAAGCCCTGATGCACTGGTTTGATCACTGGTACTTCTGCCACAAGGGCCTGGGGAGGTCATGACAAGCACCTTCCTCAGGCTGTTTATCTTGGTCTTGCACGGTCTTGGAACCTCTTGCTCTGGGGTTGACATGCCTTTGCTTTCTTACAGCTTGTTGTAGAGAAGAAGATTGATAAAAACCTGCTTCCGCCAAAAAAGATTATTGGGAAAAACTCAAGAAGCTTGGTGGAAAAGAGGGAGAAGGATTTGGAGGTCTACCTCCAAACACTCCTGGCCACCTTCCCTGACGTGGTCCCCAGAGTGCTGGCCCATTTCTTGCACTTTCAGTTCTATGTGAGTTTCTCTTGGGTTTCCTCTTTCTCCAAGCCTATAGCCACCCAAGTTCAAGGCAGCAAACCAATATAGACCTCAGCTTTCAGGAGAGGTGAGCTGGAGTTTGATCCAGAGGTTAGGAGATAGAGGAGCATCACCCTAGCAGACGTGGGATGTGGGCAGAAGCATGCTCATTGACAGATTTGCTTTACGTTCTTTACGTTAGACAGACTTTGGCCATAGAGAGGTTTACCCCTATCACAAGGCATTTTGGTTAGCAAAAACAGCCTGTGGGTGTTCAAGCTAAGTTTCCGACCAAATGGATGGGGATAGGTTAAAAACAGCTGACACCTGGCATCGACTAGTGCTCAGGACTAAGGGATCAGTCTGTGTTTGCAGAATATTGCTGTCCTGGGGCATCATCACCGTCTGAGGTGTGAGTGAGGGTGGATAGCTTCCTCTGATGGGAGTATATGTTGTGGAGCAACTCTGTACTCCCTTCTGGGCAAAGGAACAGCTTTCATGGGCTGCTGGTGACAGGATGAGTCATCAGGCTTCAAGGAGGGAAGTTTGGCTGTATGAAACCAAAACATTAAAAACAACTAACAATCTCAAATAAACAATCAAAACAAATAGACTCATCAGTAGAGAGAACAAACTGATGGTTGTTGGATTGGCGGGGAGTGGGGGGATGGGTAAGAAAGATGAAGGGATTAGGAAATACAAATTGGTAGTCAGAATAGTCACAGGGATGTGAAGTACAGTGTGGGGAATATAGTCAGTAATGTAAAAACTATGCATGGTACCAGATGGACACTAGACCTGTTGGGAGCATGTCATAAAATTTTGTAAATGCTTATCCACTGTGCTATACACCTGAAAATCATGTAAAATACATAATAAAATTAGAATCACGCTAAAAATAAAAACTAACAGTTCCACTTCGTAGAATTTATGCTAAGGTGAAAAAAACAGGTGACTGCAGAAGGAATTCAGGTACAAAGGTAGTCATTCCAGGACTATAGCAAGATACTGAAAACAAGCCCAACAGGAGGTGATTTTTTTTTTTTTTTAAATCAAAAGTATACAACCAGATAATTGGATATTGTGCTCCTAGGGAAATGTTGACATAACTGTCATTTGTTGACATAGGAAAATAAGTATATTATTATATGAAGAAAAACAGGCCATAAAACAATATGTAGAGTATGGTCCCATTTTATAAAAAAAAAGTATATATGAATACATTTGTCTAGGAAAATTCTAGATGGTTGTATACCAAAATGCTAGTAGTATTTATTTCTGGGTGAGAAAAGTTTTAGATAATTTATATTTAGTTATTTTCCCTTTTATGATAGAGATAGGAAAAGAACAGATTCTTTTCAGGCTTACCTTTTAGGAAGGGACTTAATGGGATTGTGGTCTTAAAGGCCCAAACATATTTAAAACACAACTTTTCTTGAAGAATCTTCAGAGTAAGACAGCTGAACCTTTCTTGGAGTGCTAGATTGAGCCTGGACATTTGGGTGAAAGCACTGGCATTGAGCCACTCAGCTTAGAGGTGCCATGTGGAGAAGAGGGTGGCAGTTACAGGTGGGATTTGTACAGGTATATATGCTTTGGATTTTATTGAGCGTGTACCAGCAATGAATGTAGTCAGCAGCAGTTGCCTTTTGTAGATACATTTTTTTTTACATTTTCTTTCCTTATGTGAGAAAAAAAATTTCCATTTCTTACGTGAGTCCTTGAGAAAAACTTCACTGGTTAGTATTTTAAGAAATACTGCACTTGAAGAAAGCTTTGATGAGCTATAAAGATAAAACATGGTAAGCAGCCCTTTGAAAGTATGACATATTGCATAAGACCAGGGTCTTTGAGAAGCTGGTTGCACTGGCTACCTCATGTTTTCTCACTTCTGAGCATGCCAAGGCCTGGACTGCTCTGTAGAGAGAGGTTTGTCTGAGGTGGACCCATGTGCGCTGCTGCTGTGAGTCATGCTCTGCTGTTTGGAGCAGTATGGACATCTTTGAAATTACTGTTATAAACAGGTCCCTGGGTTATATAAATTCAAAGAGTTAAAGTAATTGACCCTCATTAAATTAAGTGAGGTTTTCTCAGCCATGGCACTATTGACATTTGGGGCTGGATAATTGTTGGTGGGGGCTGTTCTGTGCATTGTATAGCAGCATCTCTGGCCCCTACACAGGAGCACTCCCCCCAGACCAGTTATCCAAAAATGTCTCCAGACTTTGCCAAATAGCCACCTGAGGAATAAAATTGCACCTGCTGGAGCCACTAGATGAGATCTTCAAATGAGTTTGAACAAACAAGGCCTAAAGATTTGTCAGCCTTTTCTACAGGCTGGGAACTCTTAGAAAATGTTTCTCTTAACCTCTGTCCCATCAGTGACCTCTCTGAAATTGTTCTCAGCATGTTCTACCTCTTAGGGGGCTGGCGTTGGACAGGGTGGAACCCTATTTGGCTGAGGTGTGAATTATTTTTAATTGAGATATAATTCACATACCATAAAATTCACTCATTTAAAGCATACAGTTCCCTGGTTTTTAGTATCTTCACAAAGTTATCCACGTCACCACTGTTTAATTGCAGAACATGCATCACCCAAAAAGGAATGTACTAGCAGACATTTCCCATCCTGCCTTGCCCCTCGCAGTCACAAACCTACTTTCTGTCTCCATGGTTTCACATAAACGGAATCATACAATATATGGCCTTTTGTGACCGGCTTTTTTTCACTTAACATAATGTTTTCAAGATCCTTTCATATTGTAATGTAAATCAGTACTTCGGTCTTTTTATGGACTGAAACTTTGGATATTCCACAGTTTGTGTATCTGTGTATCAGCTAAGGGACATTTGGGTTGTTTCCACTGTGGGGCTGCTGTGAGCATTCATATAGAAGTTTTTGTGTGGACATGTTTTCGTTTCTGTTGAGTGGAATTACTGGGTGACAGGGTAACTGTTGAACTTTTTGAGGGAATGCCCAATTTTTTTCCATAGCAGCTGCACCATTTTACATTCCCACCAGCGATGTATACATTATTGCCCCAATCTTTGCCAACACTCATTTCTGTCCACTTTTCTTTTTGATAGTCATCCTGGTAGGCATGAAGCGATAGCTCATGGTGGTGTTGACTTACTTTTCCCTAATGACTAATGATGTTGAGCCTCTTTTCATACGCTGTTGTCATTTGCATATCCTTGGAGAAATGTATTCAAGTCCTTTACATTTTTAAAAATTAGGTTACCTGTCCTTTTGTTGAGTTGTGGGTGTTCTTTATATATTTTGAATATTACACCCTTATCAGAAATGTGATATGAGAATATTTTCTCCCATTGTATGTGTGGATTGTCTTTTAATTTTTCTCAATAACATGTGTCCTTTGAAACACAAAATTTTAGATTTTGATGAAGTTCATTTTACCTGTTTTTCCCCCTTTGGTCACTTGTGGTTTTGGTGTCAAATCTTACCTAATCCAAGGTCACACAAAGACTTTTTTTTTTTTTAATTCATTTTTATTGTTAGACTTATTGGGGTGACATCTGTTAGCAAGGATTACATAGGTTTCAGGCATACAGTTCTACAGTGCATTGTCAACTTGATGTATAATAAGTTCACCACCTAATGTGACTTCTCTTTCCATCACCTTATATTTAGCTTCCCCCACAAAGACTTATAACTGTTTTCTCCTAAGAATTGTATAGTTTTAGCTCTTATGTTTGATCCATTTTGAGTTGTATGTGATGTGAGGTAGGGGTCCAACTTCATTCTTTTGCATTGTGGATTTTATTGGCAAGGAAAGAGAAAGTACTGCTGCTTTCCCAGGCAACTCTGAGATGGGGAACCTGGGAGCCAAGGTAGCCCCACATTGCAATGAGAGGGCACTGGGCCTGTTGCTGCGCACTCTCTCTTTAGGTGGCTTTGTCCTGGTACTCTTGGCCCCTCAGTGACACACCTCATCCCAGAACCCCTAGAGCAGAAGTTTTCAAATTCAATTAAGTGGACTCCCAGGAGAATTCCAGCAGCCCATTTTGGGATAGGCTGTGTAACTGTGGACTGGGGAGGCGAACAAGCCAAGTTCTCTTTTGTGAGCTGGAGGGTAATGACCCCGCTGGCCCTTGCAAATTGTAGAGGATGTAAAGGGCCTGGAAGAGCAATGGCCTGTGGCAGGGTGCAGCAGGTGGGCCCTCAGTTCTCTTCAAAGATGGCATTTTTATCATTTTCTTATTTTAAAGCCAGCGGCTAGAAGAAAGATACTTTTTGAGATCCTTTTGTAGTTCATAAACGTGATGATTGGGTGTTCACGCGCTTGTGTGAGATGTGCCACCCACAAACCTTGTTACGACGTCGGCACATTACCCATCTGACGTGAAAGAAAAAACAAGATGCTTTTTGAAATTTGAAATCAGGAGCTGCGATGAAACTTACCATCCTCGCCTCAGCCTTAGCATCCACATCCGTCATTAGTTTTAGTTCAAAGCACTGAGACTGTAAATGGTAACATTTCTTTGCAACTTAGTCTTGGAACTCTCCTCAATTAAAGTAGGTTTGAACCCTCAGTGGGGAATTTTTACTTAAAGTCGAGTAGTGGCATGCGATATACCTGACGCCTGTCAGAATGCCTCATTGCAGACAGGAAATGAAAGTTAGGAACACACATATGCAGAGCATGTTTATGTGAACCTCACAGAGATGTGTGACAGTCCCTCATTAATGCCCCACTGACAAGTACTTTGTGCTCAAGTGTATCTCAGGAGACCAGTGCCCTGTACATGAGGGATTGAGGCATTCCTTTGTTCTTCTCTGATTGGAGTCTCCCAAGGTGAAGCTCAGCCCAGGTAACTAAGTAGATAGTGTTGCAGCAGCCTGCGCTTCCTGTGCCCCAAAGGATGGGGAGAAAAATGGTTACATAGTTTGCATTTTAGATTGCTCAGAACTGGAAACATGCCCTCTGCTTAGCATGAGCCTTTGGCCCCCACTACTGTCTCAGCTATCTGAGTTTCTGAAAATTGCAGGAGTGGCGTTGACACCAGCTGCCTGAAGAGATGTAACTTTGAGGATAGGGGTTGTTGGGTATTGATGGTGGGCAGGGAGCCCTTCACCCAGGGCAGACCTCCTAGGACCCTCAGGGTGAATAATGGTGGAGGGGCCTCGAACTCAGGACTCTTAACCTCTCAAGGCTGTCCCGGTGATCCCAACCCCCAGAGGATGGGAAAGTACAGATTGGGAGAGAGGGCTTGGTTCTGGAAATTGTTGTTGGAGAAATGAGCCTTTGGGTCATTCCAAGCTCTTCCTAATCTTCAGTTCTTCTACCCTGCGTCTTGCCAGTCTCTGAGCCCTTTAATGCTGGGGCTGTGTTTGCTCATTTTTTTCCTCTTTGGTTTTTTGGCCATTTTTTGGACGGCTGGGAGTTTTTACACTATATGTAAACTGAATTCCAAGCAGATTAAAGAAATAAACACATTTTAAAAGATACCATAAGGTATTAAAAGAAAGCATTAAAAGAATATTTGGTAATCTTGTGGAGGGGAAGAGACCCCAGAAGTCACAAAGGGCAAGAATCAGGAAAACTGCCATGAACAAAGCTAAAAGGCATACACAGGCAGGGAGAGGACATTTACAGCATATAAACAATCTTTAAAATAGCCATTATACATAAAAGATACAAAAGAGACAAACCAACCAAAGAAAAACAGGAAAAGGACACCCTGTCTCCTGCAACCTGGTGCTTTTGAAATCCTATAAACATGTGAATTGCATGTGCTGGTGGCAGAGATGTCCCTGTGAGCTATGATGGCATTTGTGCAGCCTGCATCTGGACCTGTTTACGGAAAGTCCTGTTGGCTGCCATCTGTCCATTACTTAAAATTTTTACCTGCAGGATGTGGGACTGGAAGCCTGGAGGCCTCACCAGCCCCCTGATTACACCACAAAAGTGCTGAGGCAATTGGTTATATACAGAGAGGCTTCAAGGCCAAGTGCTTGGGTGTGACTTTACTAGTTTCTAGCCATGTAGAATTGCAGTTACAGCGCCCCTTGCCTCAGTTTGCTCATCTGTGAGACAGGGTTCACAATAACGTCTTCCCCATGGAGGGTGTTTGGGGTTTGAGTGAGGCACCACAGGGCGTACGTGCTCAGGCCATCGCCCGTGAGAATTAAGACCCCAGCATGCTAGCTATTGATGTGACTGAAGGTTTGTCCTGGTCATGCCTCCTTTATCACCTTCTAAAAGGAAATCCTCTTCCTGCTTCTTTCTCCTGGCCTTGGGGCCAAGTGTTACTGCTGCAGGGCCTGAAGGGATGAGCACAGGATACGAGCAAGTGATCACTCTTTGCAAAGACACCTCTGGAACGTGAAAGAAAGTAGAAATGGTCACTGTCAGGATGGGTTGGCTTTGGGAGGTCTTCTGTCCCATAAGGGAGCCCCTTTTCCAGAAGAAACAGGACTACCTCTCACCATGCCCTCTCCTAGGATCCGCCCAAGCCACTTCTGGGAGCTGCTGGCTTCCTGGCCAAGCACTTGACATGGCCAAGCTTTGCCGCCTCCAGGGCCCCGCGTTCTTAGCCAGGGCCTGTGTGGGCTTGAAGTTGCAACGTTAGTCCAGTTTCTCTTCTGCTTTCAAGGAGATGTTTCAATGTCCATATAACTGGGAATATTTAGTTGCCCTTTCTAGACACCTTGATTCATTACAGGTTCACTCCCTCCTTTATTTTAACTGGAGAGCTGGCATTACAACAGCAGAGGGAGGAGATAGAGAGGGTACAAGTCCTGGTGACTAGGGGCAGGGAGACTTCCTAACTGTGGGTCTTGTTTTCTCTGTAGGAAATAAATGGCATCACTGCAGCACTGGCTGAGGAGCTTTTTGAAAAAGGTATGTGGCCCAGAGTCCTTGAAATACTGAGTGCAACTTGCCCAGCCCTATCAGGTGACCAGGGTAGCACAGAACTCCATCTATTGGTCTATACCAAGTAACTCCTAGGCATGGCCCACCTCCCTGGGGTTACCTGAGTCCCTAGACCTGGTCCACAGCCACACATGCTTACCTGTGGTGGAGTTCTGGAAGGTGGGTTGCATCCTGCCCTTGTGCATCTGGTTTGTCCTTACCTGAGAGTTCATGGCCTTGTCAGAGAGCATAGTAACTAACATGTAATGTGTGCTTCCTGTGGTCTAGCCTAGTGTTTGGCATCTTACTGCTGCCCCAGGGAGGTGCAGATGAGGACACTGAGAATGAGAGGCCCGGCAATCTGCTCGAGGGTAGCCGGAAGGAGCAGAGCAAGGACCAGATGCCAATCTGTCTGGCTCAGAGCCCCTGCCTCCCCTCAGGCCCTGCACTGTGCTGGCATCTTCGGCCTCACCTTAACTAAGGATGTCTGCATCCTGGAGGTTTGCAGCATGGGTCTGTTGCTCACAGAGCTGCCTTGCGTCAGCTTTATCTTGGCTCGGCGCCTCAGACTGTGACTGAGCCTAACCTCAGGGAGGTTCCCCAGCTGTACTTTCCTAGAGCCCTTCCTTCCTTGTAATCACATGTCTGGGTATGCCCTGTGCCCACTGTGAGCTCAGAAGGGCAGCTTCTCGGCCTGCTCAGGACCATGGCTTCGTCCTGACGTGGTGCAATGCACTTAGTGGGTGTTTGCCAAGTGCTTGTCAACTGAGGCAGGTGGACAGACACCCTAGCCGCTGATGGGGTGGGGCTAGGGCTGGATGCTCACACCGCAGGGCATGGCTGTTGCAGGAGAACAGCTCCTGGGGGCTGGCGAGGTCTTTACCATCAGGCCCCTGCAGCTCTATGCGGTCACCGAGCAGCTGCAGCAGGGAAAGCCCACCTGTGCCAGCGGGGACGCCAAGACTGACCTCGGGCACATCCTGGACTTCACCTGTCGCCTTAAGTACCTTAAGGTAAAGCTGCAGCAGCTCAGCGTGGGCAAGGTGGACATGCAGCAGCACGGGGCCTTACAGATCACTGGCTGGCATTGTGTGCAGGAGGCTGTATGGGCATCTGGGGAAGGAAGGAAGGCCACCTTAGGTGTTCTTGGCACTGTGCTGCTGGCTGTGAGCACCAGGGGGCAGTCATGACCCACTGTCCCTTGCTTTAAACCTCAACTTTTGCCTGCTTTGTTGATGGTGGAAGTGGTGAGTGGGGTGCATGCCTCCTCTGCCTCCTGGCCTAGCAGAGCTTCACAGCAGGTGTGGCACTTGCTGCCGCACTGCCCTGTGAATGTGGGTGGAGAGCAGTTATGGCGGCATCCCTAATTCAGGCTGTGTCCATGGCTGTAGGTTTCTGGCACAGAAGGACCTTATGGGACCAGCAACATTCAGGAGCAGCTCCTACCCTTTGATCTGTCAATATTCAAGTCTCTTCACCAGGTGGAGGTAAGGCCCAGCGTCCCTGGAGTGCAGGCAGTGTTGAGCCTTACACAGGTGTCATCTTGCTTGTGAGTGTTTGAGGTTGAGTGTCTAGACTTCATTGTAAGACACTGTTACTTGCCTGTCTGTCAGTGTGTGGCAGGTTGCATCCAGGTAAGTAAGGCCAACATGAAGGCAGAGGAAGAGGGGCTGCTGCTCTCAGCTAGTCTATGTGTCTCCACCCCTGGCGTGGGCGGCCTTTGAACAGATTGGTACACCAGAACCCAGCTCCTTCTGGTCCTCCTCGTTGTTCAAATTGAAGGGCTGAGACGTCCTGCTGAGGGTCAGGCAGAGCCAGTTGCAGGTCTGTTTCCCAAGGCAGGTCAGCAGAGGGCTTTAAGGATTCTCTGCCCTCTGGCATGCCCACACCTAACAGGAAGTACTTTGCATTGCTCGCTACTGAACTCCTGGGTTCACGATGCCAATTTTGTTACCATTCTTGAAATGAAAGGGGACTCAGTAACAAATAATAAGAAATGTGTTAAAGCACCTGTTTCTCAAGTGTGGCTTTTGTGTTCAGACCTGTGCCCCATGTCTGATGCACACTCCTTTCTAACATCCCTGTGAGGAAGCTGAGGCGTAGGGAAGTAAGGAGGTTTGACCAGGACCAAACAGTTAATGAGGGGAAAGCTGGGATCTGAATTCAGCCTGACTCCAGAGCCTCTGCTACCCCACCCGTTGGACTGTTCTGCCTACGACATCCCGTTCTTGTCTCAGGCCTGGAGGACCACTGCCTGTGGTGGGAACTTGTGGCGTGAGCCTTGTGTGCTAAGCGAGGGCTGGGAAGATGGCATGCTCGGCCCTGCCCTGGCTCCGCAGGCTGAGGCCCTGCTTCTGGGGCCTGTGCGTGTGTAGCGCTGGGGCAGGTGGCTCAGGGGAGTGTGCTTGGGCTTGCACACTCCCCTCCCCACCTCAGGACAGCTGAGGCCGGGGCAGAGGGCCCACTGCTCTCAGCTCTGGCCTCTGTGGCCCACACTTTCCATCTGCCAAGCCCCAAACAGTCCTTACAGAGAAATGGAGTTCATGGTTCCTTGAGAGTCTTACTTCAGAGGCTGTTTACTTAGCACAAAAAATTGAGAGAAAGAAAGGCTTCAGGTTTGAGTCACCTCCTGCCTCTTAAGGATTTGGGTTCACTGATGGTTGTGCTCCTTTTGTGTGTGGGTGACGAACACCCACTTCCCAGACCTTCTGATGGAGCATCAGTGCCCATCCTGAGACATGACTGTGCCTTGTTTCAGATAAGTCACTGTGACGCCAAGCACATCCAGGGGCTGGTCGCATCAAAGCCCACCTTAGCCACAATGACCGTCCGCTTCTCAGCAACCTCGATGAAGGTGAGTGCCACCTGCTTCTCACCTGGGAACTATAGAGGAGGGTCCTCTGCTGTCACACCGAGGATGGCTGTGAACACTGCCGCTGTCCATCAGAAATCAGAAGCTGGACCTGCCCCTGGACCTGGGCAGCTGCACACTGCAGCAGGACCTCCCAGCACTTAGCAGCCCCTACGATGCTTGACGCTTGTTTGTGTCTCGTTTTCAGTGGACTTGGAGGAGACTTGAGTTGGGGATATGTTAGGCCCCGTTGTTTATAGGTGAGCAATAGAAAAGCTACAATTGAGAATGTAAGGAGTTTCTTTTCTATTTGCCTTTGTATCGATTGTGTCTTACTAATGTTAAGATCCTTCTCTGGATAAAGCACAGTGGCCACTTTATGATTTAAACTGTCTGATCAAGACATGGGTCTGGTAAAATCGAAGCTTACTGACTAAAAGAAGGAGGCTTGTGTTGGGAGCCAGGGTGTCAGACACTGTGCCTCTCGCCAAGGCACTCCCTGCTCTCTGGCGTGGGGCCCAAAATGATCTAAGGAGAGAGCACAGGAAAAGTCACAATGAGGAGGCTTAGCCCTTCCCCTGCAGTGGTGTCCTGGTTCCCCGTGCTGCCACCCTTGTCTCATCTGAGCCCTGGGAAGGGGACCACAGTGCCAGCTTGGAAAGCGCAGTTGCCTGGAAATGCCACAAGTTCTGACCTTTGACCTCTGAGATTTAAGCCAGAAAAGACATTACCACACAGACAAAGGCCCTTGTGGGCTTGGAGCATTTGTCCCTAAAGCAGGGCTAGCACGTACTCCCAGTAGCTGTTATGTTGCTGAGCTTTTCAGTGATTTCACAATCATTGAGAGACATACGAACCGAAGTCCAATTTTAATGCAAGTTCACTTCCACGTGCTAAATAAGCTCTAGCCCTTCCTGAAATTTTGCAGTGATTGCATTCCCAGTGAGTGTCGCGTGAGGGCCCAAGTGTGGAGCTCAACAGATGTTCTTACACAGGAAGTCCTCATTCCCGAAGCCTCAGAATTTGATGAGTGGGAGCCAGAAGGCACAGCCCTGGAAGGCCCTGTGACTGCCATCATCCCCACGTGGCAAGCACTGACCACCCTAGACCTGAGCCACAACAGCATCTCCGAGATCGACGAGTCTGTGGTACGCACTCAGCAGCGGTGCCAGGGCCTTCTCTGGCCTGACCAAACCCTGACGTTGGGTACTTAACTTGGCTTTTTCTGGAAGGACCACAGAACACCTGTGTTCTGTGCATTGCCTGTCATTTTAAATTTAATTTCAAAATGGGGTTATTTCAAATAAGTGAGATAGTACTTAGAACCAAATGAGGCATATTAATTGCATATACATCTGACGTAAAACCTCAGTGAATGATGAAATTTACTCCCAAGGAGCGGAGTGCAAACATCACTCCAGAGATTCCAGCTGTGCCTGTGTAAGAGTGATGTCCAGGTGGCATTTGGGTGATAGGAGTGCACTGCCTGTATTTGTCCTTCTCAGTGGGTAGGGTTGGAGAAGTAGGATAGACAGACTTCCTTCTCTGGGACGTGCTCTGTGGAAACGGGGACATACTCATCACTGGAGTCCCGGTGTGTATCTGGGGACGTGCTGCTGGGAGGTGTCACATCAGTGACCCTGCAGAGACAGCCCAGGAGTCCATGGTGGGAAGAGTCCCAAGATGACTATCCACCATGTGCAAAGGTCACATAGGGTCCACCCTAGAGTAACATTGGGTGTTGTCTCCCTTCCCCCCCACCAAAGAAACTGATTCCAAAGATTGAGTTCCTGGACCTGAGTCACAATGGAGTGCTAGCTGTGGATAACTTGCAGGTAAGTAGTGTATTTGGAGACCGTGGGCTTCTTTCAAGGCACCTGAGAGTTCAGGAGGCTGATGCAGCCTTGGGAGTTGGGCCATACCCTGGGGTTCTCTCTCATAGGCACTCCAGAAGTGGGTATACCAGAGGTTTATAGGGGCAGGGGCTGCTGCTTTCCCTTTAGGGCCCCAGCACCTCACTGAGTGATGGTTGCTATAGTTCCCCAGAATGAGAAAAGATGCTTAAATACAAACAGAGTGTGATGAAGATGATGCACCTCCATCATGAAGATGCAGTTTCGTTTTCAGAGCTCATGCTCACCTTGCAGGCTGTGCTGCCTTTGCGAGGGTGGGGTGGGGATCATAGGGGGCACTGGGCTGTGGGATGTGCAGGGAAGAAGGGGGTTCCCTTCCAAACAATGGTCAGAGGGAATGGAGCTGACCTGCAGAATTGGTCATTTTAGGTTGGAAGGCCCAGGTCAGGGCTTCCTTGGAGCCTTGACCTGAATTACTCTACCCTGTTCTTAATGCTGCCACAGCACCTGTACAACCTCGTGCACCTGGACCTGTCCTACAATAGGCTCTCCTCCTTGAAAGGGGTTCACACCAAACTGGGGAACATCAAGACTCTGAACCTGGCGGGCAACCTCCTGGAGAGCCTGAGTGGCCTGCACAAGCTCTACTCCTTGGTCAATCTGGACCTCAGTAACAATAGAATTGAACAGGTAAGCTGCATCTCCAGTGGATCAGGGTTCTGGGATGACTGTGCCTTGGTGTTTATCTCTTTAAAGAAGAATGGTAAGTTCCTCCCATCCAGAAGAGGCCATCAGATGTGTTGTCATGTTGCCAAATGTTAAAAGAAGGGACGAGGAGAATGGAGTTCGTGCTTTGCAGATGGAGGAGGTCAGGAGTATGGGCAGTCTCCCGTGTCTGGAGCACGTGGTTCTGCTGAACAACCCCCTGAGCATCATCCCCGACTACCGGACCAAGATTCTGGCTCAGTTCGGAGAGAGGGCCTCTGAGGTAGGCTCCCAGGGGTGGGGCGGGGTGGGCGTGGGGGGTTAGCTCTGTCTAATGGGCAGTTTAGACGGAGTCCACATCTTCACAGGCAGAGCTGGGGTGATAGCCACCCTTTTACCCTTGCCTGCTTCAGAAAAATATCCTCACCCGAAAGGGCCTTTCAGTTCTGGGAAGTCTGCTGCCTCCCCAGGAAAAAGCTCCCTCACTCCTCCTGCAGCCTTTCCTATCAGTGACCACTGGCCTCCATGGTTCCCCAGAGGGCTTCCCTCATGTCATCTCTTGTCAGAGCTTCAGGCCAGAAGGGCTCCCCATGGCCCAACAGGCACAGACTAAGTGGAGGGACTGTCCTCAACTTGTTAAGAAGTTAACAGTGATTATTGCAGACAAGGGTCAGCAATAAGATAGTTAAAATAGTCATGTTTCCTGGACAACTTCTGGCCATAAAGTTTGGCAACAAAGTTTTGCTACCTGCTGAGTCTGGCCACCTGCCCGCATGCCATCCAAACAGGTCCTTAGTCAAGTTCACCTAGCTCCTCAGCCTCAAGCAGGACCCACCCTCATTCTCCCAAATCCCAGGCCAGGAGATACCTGGAAGTCCCCACCATCTGATGTTGGCCCCAAGTACCCTTTCCTCCACACTGTCACCAAGACAGTGTTCAAGATGACATCTCCCCGCCGCCCCTAGTTCCAGGCCCTTGGGACCTTCCCTCGTTTGACCACATGGCCTGTCCCACTGCCTGCCAGCGCACACCCCTTCTGCATTTGCCGATGGGGTGCTTCCCATGCCTTTGCCCTCCCAGTTCCCCGGCCCAGAAGGCCTTTCCTATGCTCTTTGCTGATCTGAGTTCTGCCATAACTGGGGGCTTTGTTCAAGTAACTGCCATCTCCCAATCCTAGCCACCAAGAGCCTCCCTGTCTCACCTTTTTGGAGAGGGACTCCCAGAGACAGATGAGGCAGTCTGGCCCTCCCTGGGCCACTCAAAGGAGCTCCCAGGTCACTTCCATGGGTGGCGAGGAACTCACCTCCCAGTGGGCTGAGCCTCACAGGGTCTGGCCCGCAATTCGGCAGAGCTCCCACCATTCTTTTCCCACCACAGTTGCCAGCCCCTCGGCTGATGGTCATTTCTGGACTCTGTAGGTCTGTCTGGACAACACAGTGACCACAGAGAAGGAGCTGGACACCGTGGAGGTGCTCAAAGCGATTCAGAAAGCCAAGGAGGTCAAGTCCAAACTGAGCAACACTGAGAAGAAGGTAGGTCTGTGTGTGGGAGGCATGGTGGTGTGGAGCCAGCCAAGGAAGGAGCTGGCTCACAGTTGAACTGGGCGGTGGGAATACTCAGGGCCATCGAGTCCGGGCTGCATGACCTTGTGCAAGCCACACCCGCTCTGTGCTCATCGGTAAGATGGGGTTGTGATAGCACTTGGCCCACGGGGTTGCTGACGATTAGGCGAGACCAGCTTCGCCATCACTGATGCTGGTGAGAACCTTTGAGTTTCCCCGCATCCCTGGCTTGTCAGGTTCTCTTCTTCCTGGGCCTTCTCTGTCCGGGGCTGACTTGAGCACTCCTCCTAGGTCGGTGAGGATTGCCGGCTCTCTGCTGCCCCCTGCGTCAGACCCAGCAGCTCTCCTCCCGCCGTGGCGCCCACCTCCGCCTCCCTGCCCCAGCCCATCCTCTCCAACCAAGGTAATCGTGTGTGTAGTTTCCTGCCTAGCAGAGCCGCACAGGCCCTGCTGGGCTCCCTGGCTGGGCTGTGGGGAGATGCTGGCACCTGCTCCCTGCAGGGTTCAGATACAGGCCAGGCTAGCTCCCCTTGGGGTGACATGTGGTGGGGTAGCTGGCCTGATTGCAGCTCTGTTGTTTGCTTAGGGAGGACCCCCCCCACATTGCTCTGACACCCACGTCCAATTCCTTTAGGGGTATCTAATGGGGCCCTGAGGCTTCTCTCGAGGGGCTCAGGCAGCTGGCTCACAGGACCCCACTCCCCTGCCAGCAGCTTGGGCGGATTGGCTCCTCGCTCATGGGAAGCCAGGACTTGTTACTTTCCGGGGTCGGCGCCCTGATCCCTGCACGGGGAGCGTTCTTTTATCATCACCTCATGTCTTTGGCTCAGCCCCAAACACTATTCGTGGGGCCCCGACAGGCTGTCCGTGGACCCATGGAAGACCAGTCCCTTTCACCCGCCCACTGTCTTAGCGTTTTCAAAGGGCTTTCACCTCTGAACCCAGGCGTCCTCGGAGATGAGTGAGTGAAGCAGGTCCCATGAGAGTCTGCTGGCCCAGCCCCCGCGGAAGAGGGGAGGGTGTGCCGTCCCGAGTGGAGCCGAGGCTCGGGCACACAGGAAGGAACGCCGCCCGCCCACCCGGGCTCCTGGAGACGCAGAATTTGGTGTGAGGTCTTGGGAAAACAGTTTGGCCTTATGTTTCAAGAGCCAGAAAAACGTTCCCACCCCTTGACCTGCTAACCTCACTGGTGGGGCTTTTATCTCGGTGGGGTAAGATCATGGGAAGGGGGGACGAAATGCTCAGCGCAGCGTTATTTATGCTAGCAAAGCAGGGGGTGTGACAGATGTCAGAGGAGGAGAGGGAGATTAGTGTGGTGCACAATACTCTGCCGCCCTCACGTCAGAGAGAGGGAGACTGGGTAGGACGAAGGGAGACGTGTCGGGCCTGCTGCAGGACAGTGCCCCAGGTCACGGCTGAGAGGCGGGAGAGCGTTCACGGGAGTGCACGCTGGCGGCGGGAGCCAGAGTGAGTGTCCACTGGCGTTGGTAACACTCTTGACTGAGAAACTTTGGTTTTATTTTTATACATAAAAGGGGTCGGGGTGGCGTATATCACTGTGAAGATGCTTCCCTGACCCCATCTCCCGCCTCGGGTTCAAAGCCCTCTTTGGGCCTCATGGTTCCCGTGCTGCCCAGTCAGCACTGCGGAGGTGCCGCTTGACTAGGGTTCTAGGGGACAGGGAGATGCCACTGGTCCTCGAGGCCAGGGACCAGCCAGTTCTCACTCAGCATTTGTGGAATTCATGAGTGACTGTGAGCGAGCAGACGAGCAGAGAGCAAGCTGGTACCAAGTGGACTGCGGGTGGGGTGAGTGAGGCATCTGCCCCAGGGCCACAGCTGCAGGCAGCCCCCCCTTTGGTGGTAAAGCCTGTACCAGCCAGGCCCAGGCCTCTGCCCCCCTTCCTCACTGCCCCCACTCCTAGGGACACACCCTCGAGTGGCTCACTGTAGTCTCTTCCCCTTTTCCCAGCTGCTGGACATTTAGACATTGTCTCCAGACTTGCACCTTTTATAAATAAAACTGCACTGGATGTCTGTGTGTGCACCTCTCTTTCCTTTTTGTGAGAAACAAAGGTCGGACCCCCTCTGAGCACTCTCCTGATGTCCCCTGTCCCATCCTCTGAGCGGCCCTTTCTGACCACTTATTTATACAAACCATAGTCCAGGAAGGAAGTGGAGAGACTGTCCTGATCCTCATTTCCTCAGCTCCAAAAAGGGCTGGGGTGGGGGGTAGTGGCAAGAAAAAAATCGCTTTTTTATTTTCCTCACTCGATGGAGGAATCCACAGCTGTTGGTGCTGGATCTTGCCTGGACGGGCAAGGGATTCTCCCACGGGGAGGCAGCTTTGCTGCCAGCCTGATCCTCTAGATGTGAACGTACTTGTGAATAAAACGGGTGCCCTGGCGCCTCCCTGAATGGGCGCCGTCCAGTCCCCACCAGGCCTCTGGTCATCTCAGGAGCTGTTAGCCAGCTTGTTGGGGCCAGCCACGGGGGCTTGTGACCATTGGGGGCTGACCTGTGAAGGGCCAGGCTTGATTCTGTAAGCGGGGCATGAAGCAGAGAGGAGGCTGCAGGGAAGTGGTTAGGAGCAGGCACCTGGAGGTCAGTCAGCTGAGTTTGCGTCCCAGCTCCCTTGACCAGGTTCCCTCAGGCAACTTGCAGCCTCTCTGAAGCTCTTCTCGGCTGTGAAGTGTGTACGTCCTGCTTCATCGACTCTAAGATGCACACTTTTCCACCTTGTGACCTCTCTGAAATTCAGATGCGTCTTTCAGTCAGTGGTGTCTCATAGTTGCTGTCAGCCAGCTGGTATTCGCGACGGAGTCGTGTGAAAACCTTCCATGGATGCCTGCTAAGACCAAGATGGCACCACATCTACGCATCTTAGATTCGATGAACTGGTACATAGTAAGAGGTGTGCATGAGCTAGTGCTCATCAGAAGTGGTCAGTAAGGGTTTCCCTCTCCCCCGTCCTTACTGAGGTGGAGCGGGGGGTGGTTCAAGATGATCAGGACAGTCCACTGAGGACCTGAGGGAGCTGAGTTACATGGCCAAGGGAGAACAGGGCAGAGTGATTGGGGGGCATTTTGTAGAGGGAGAGATACGTCTGGAGCAGAGAGGGCTCTGCAGTGGAGGTGGTGTGTGAGGGGAACCTCCCAGGGTGGGTGGGATGTGAGCAGTGAGGGAGGCGGGCCGGGCTGGGTTGTGGGAGAGGGTGGGGCGCTTCAGGCTTGGCGCCCTTCCTGCCCGGACAGAGCTGCTGCTGCTGCTGCTTCGCTTGGGGGGACGGGGGTGGGGTGGGTGTGGAGGGGACGGAGTCTGCGCTTGGGCCACTGGGCTGCCTACCCTGTAGGCAGAGGACCTTGGCTCCATGAGTTGTCCTGACTTTGGGTAGCTGCGGAGCTCAACAAGGGTCTGTGACCTCTGGGGCTCTGAGGGATCTGAGTCATTCCACTGAACCGTAGTGACTGGTGGTAAGGCCAGGCTGTGGAGGCAAGCCAGGGGCGCCTCCAGGTTGCTGTGAAACAAGGGGATGCTCAGAGTTCATCCAGTTGGCTGCACGTGGGAAAACATTTAAAAAGGCGTTTACCCTCCAGCAGTATAGGAAATGCTGTATTCTTAAAGCAGCCTCAGCAGGGTCTGAAAACCCCATGTGTTTCTGGGGTGCACGAGTCTGTGCATGCTGTCCTTGGGCGGTTACCTAGGCGGGGGTCAGTGGATGTGTGCCCTGCAGGCAGCAGGCCATAGGTGCCGGGCATGGGTTGTCCTCGTGGTGCCGTGCCCTCGTGTGTCGGAGGCTCTGCAGAGGTGTCAGATCGGGGCTGGGGCTTCGTTCGTCACTCCGCTGGGAAGAGGCTCTAGGAGTGAGCACGTTTAAGGCTCTTGGTGGACATACTGCCAAACTGCTCTCCCAACAGGCGGGCCAGCTTGCACCCCACTGCCCGCCTCCACCCAGTCACGCAGGGTCCGGCCAAGTAGTCAGTCCGACCTTTGCCAAAGTGATAGACAAAAGTGGTATCTGTTCGAACTTGCCCTTGTGCGATTCCTTGCGAGGGTGAGCACTGTTTCGTGTTAACCCCCACTGGCCATTCTCCTAATGGGGTTTCCAGCTTTCTCCCCCCATTTTTGTCATCTGTAACAGTTTTATAGATTAAAGATGTGTTTGTCAAATATTGCAAGTACTTTTTTCTCATTTCATTTGAGACTGATTGCTTTTAGATTTGTTTTTTGTTGTTTGTTTTTTAAGATGTTTAGTTTTTAGTAGTCACACTTCAGCTTCTTCCTTTTGGATTTAGGTTCATAAAATCTCCCTCCCCCCTGAAGTTAGATAAGCAATCACTTGTTCTTTCAAGTTATTTTCAGGCCTTGGTTATACCATTTTGTTCTGTAATCCATGTGGCTGGGCCTGTGGGTCTGCCTAGCCCCCGGCCATGCCGGTGTCCCGAGGGCCCAGTCTGCTTGTTGAAAGGCTACTCTCCCTGCCCCGCTGTCCCACCCGCCCACCCCTGGTCTCTCCAGGAATCATGTTTGTGCAAGAGGAGGCCCTGGCCAGCAGCCTCTCGTCTACCGACAGTCTTACTCCCGAGGACCGGCCCATTACCCAGGGATGCTCTGATTCCTTGGAGTCCATCCCTACGGGACAGGTAACGCCTGCCTCCTGCTTCTGGGGATTGGTTACCTCTGTACCGGCTCTCTCTTCTGAGGCTGTTGAGATGTAGGAGGTGGTCTGGCCAGAGTTAGGCAGATGCTGCCCATGCTTGGTGGACTCTGCTCTGTGGTTTGGGGTCTGTGTGCAGCCTCCCTCTCCTTCCTCCCCTCTTCTCTCTTCCCTTCCGCCAGGGGGAACAGGCAGTTCTCTCTCACTGGGCCCTGGGGGACAAAGCCAGATGACCTTTAGTCCATGTGAGTGGACTCCTGGGGAAAGGAGTTGAGAAAGCCCAGGGGAGGGGGTGGGTATTTGGCTTCCAAACCCAGCAGGACAAGTTTTCCCCCTGCTCCCTGACACCCCTGGCGCATTCCTGCATGTCACCGTGGTAGTTTGGGACACCTCTGTGGCTGCTGCAGAGGTCTCTGGAGCTTCTTCATGTGTCCTGGAAAGAGAGGAGGAAGGCAAGTGTGGTTGGTGTGAGTAGCTCATTTTTCAAATACGTGAGGAGTGTGTTGGTACCTGGGCCTCCCTCCAGTCCTGTCTCTGTTCAACAATTCAGGGTCATGGTCATGTGACCCTGAGGCAGTTTGCAGTCCTCAACCTGCCTCAGCACTCCCATGGCACTCTCTCCTGTCACCCTCCCTGGGGTCATACAGTAGGCAGGAGGCTCACTGACCCTAGGTCTTCCCCATTGCCCAGAGACCATCGGGAGGGCCTTGCCAGGTGCTGTGCAACCTCTGTTCATTGTTTCCTCTCCTGGCCAGTTACCGAGTTGGTAGACTATCCACATGGACCGTGGAGTGATGCAGGGAACACTCGGATGCCAGAGCCAGAGGCACAAACTGAGCTGAAGAGTGACAAGAGGCCCAGGGGTGGGGAGTGTTGGCTGGGGGCAGGCAGACACTCATGGGCAGCCCTGCCATGCACTGGTGGGATAGCTATGGCCCCAGAATCCACTCTGTAGTAGAGCATGAGATGGTGAGGAAATTCCTACAGGGCCGGGAGGGAGGGTGGGGTGCCTGGCTCAAAGTCCAACACACGGTAAATGGCAGGGAATGGCTGCCGTAGCTGGGGGCTGACCGCATTTCCTTCTCTGTCAGGCACCTTCTGATGATGTGCCTGGAGCTGTTGGCGGTACAAGGTAAGGCAGAGGTTGAGAAGGCATTCTGCGCCTTCTGTATACATTCAACTGTGCACGAGTGGTAACCACTGTTCAAAATATCGGGAGCTCCCTGGTGGTGCAGTGGCTAAGGCTTCGGCGCTCTCAACGCTGCAGCCTCGGTTCGATTCCCAGCCAGGGAACTACCCCAAAAAATAAAAATAAAATAAATGTTTAAAATTTCATTCAGAGAAGTCCTCCAGAACTCTCTCTTCCTTTAAATAAATAAACAGATGAGAGGGGTTCTGGTCTGCCTCCAAAATCTAATCCCTGAACTTTGCCTGACACATATTATCCTACACTAGGGGTCAGCAGGTCAAGGCTGGTTTGGTTTACCGCCTGTGAGCTAAAGAATGATTGTTGCATTCTTAAAGAGCTGTTTAAAAGAAAAAAAGGATTTATGTGGGTGGGGTGGCCCCTAAAGCCCAGAGCGTTCACTCTGACCCTTTGTGGAGGATGTTTCCCAGCGTTGTACACACACATCTTCAGGAAGGCAGTGATGGACAAGAGCAGCTTGAATTTAAATGTGAAGATCCTAAGACACCTCCCTCCACAGGGTGCCCCTGAAGAGAACTGTTGTCAGCAAGTGAGTTCATGCCCTGGAGCTCCCACTGTCTTTGGGCCAGTGTCTGAATGAGTGTGCACTGTGAGGTCTGTGTGATGCTTCTGTGTGGTATGGGCAGGACTGTGCTAGACCCTGTCATCAGAGCCCTGGGCATGTGGGCTCTTGCAAAACTGGCAGACCCAGCCTCCTGGCACCTCAGCTCCCCACCAGGGTACTTGTCCTAGGAATAGACGTGGCTGTTTAGGAGGCTTGGGAGACCCATGAGTTGGTTCCTTGGGACCAGGGTGCAGCAGCAGGCCCCGGACTTGGCAGGTGTAATGTCCCAGTGCAGCACGTCACTGACCCGGCTTCTCCCACAGCCCCGAGCACACGGAGCCCGAGGTTCAGGTGGTGCCTGGGTCTGGCCAGATCATCTTCCTGCCCTTCACCTGCATTGGCTACACAGCCACCAACCAGGACTTCATCCAGCGCCTGAGCACACTCATCCGGCAGGCCATTGAGCGGCAGCTGCCCGCCTGGATCGAGGCTGCCAACCAGCGGGAGGAGGGCCGGGGTGAGCGTGGCCGGGAGGACGACGAGGAGGAGGAAGAGGATGTTGCTGAGAATCGCTACTTCGAAATGGGCCCCCCCGATGTGGAGGAAGAGGAGCGGGGAGCCCAGAGAGAGGAGGAGGAGGAGGGCGAGGAGGAGCGCCTGGCGCTGGAGTGGGCCCTGGGCGCAGACGAGGACTTCCTGCTGGAGCACATCCGCATCCTCAAGGTGCTGTGGTGCTTCCTGATCCACGTGCAGGGCAGCATCCGCCAGTTCGCCGCCTGCCTTGTGCTCACCGACTTCGGCATCGCCGTCTTCGAGATCCCACACCAGGAGTCGCGGGGCAGCAGCCAGCACATCCTCTCGGCCCTGCGCTTTGTCTTCTGCTTCCCGCACGGAGACCTCACCGAGTTTGGCTTCCTCATGCCGGAGCTGTGTCTGGTGCTGAAGGTGCGGCACAGCGAGAACACGCTCTTCATCATCTCGGATGCTGCCAACCTGCACGAGTTCCACGCCGACCTGCGCGCGTGCTTCGCGCCGCAGCACATGGCCATGCTGTGCAGCCCTGTGCTCTACGGCAGCCACACCAGCCTGCAGGAGTTCCTGCGCCAGCTGCTCACCTTCTACAAGGTGGCGGGTGGCTGCCAGGAGTGCAGCCAGGGCTGCTTCCCCGTCTACCTGGTCTACAGCGACAAGCGCATGGTGCAGACGGCCGCCGGAGACTACTCGGGCAACATCGAGTGGGCCAGCTGCACGCTCTGCTCGGCCGTGCGGCGCTCCTGCTGCGCGCCCTCGGAGGCCGTCAAGTCCGCCGCCATCCCTTACTGGCTGCTGCTCACACCCCAGCATCTCAACGTCATCAAGGCCGACTTCAACCCCATGCCCAACCGTGGCACCCACAACTGTCGGAACCGCAACAGCTTCAAGCTGAGCCGCGTGCCGCTCTCCACTGTGCTGCTAGATCCCACACGCAGCTGCACCCAGCCCCGGGGCGCCTTCGCCGATGGCCACGTGCTGGAGCTGCTCGTGGGCTACCGCTTTGTCACGGCCATCTTTGTGCTGCCCCATGAGAAGTTTCACTTCCTGCGCATCTACAACCAGCTGCGGGCCTCCCTACAGGACCTAAAGACTGTGGTCATCGCCAAGACTCCTGTGACTGCGGGCCAGTCCCAGAGCCCCCTCGCGGATGGCCAGCCTGCTAAGGGCAGGGCCAGGTGAGACTGAGCACAGGCTTGTGGGGCTGGGAATGTGGGGCTGGTTTGTGACCAGAGTTCACATCAGTGTATCTGAGAACACTCACCCCAAACTGTATCTCTGGGCACCTGCAGTGTGTGAATGGGTCCAGCTCCTCAGCTCCTGACCACCCTCAGCAGTGTCCTTGGCCACCTCAGGCTTGGCACTGGGCTCCTTCTCTCCCAGGGCATCAGAAGAGGTCTCAGAAAGCTGTCCTTTCACAAGTCCCCTGCCACTTAGGGCCTGCACGGCTGGGGTCCCTGGGCTCCTGCCACCATGGCTGCCCCCCACTCTGCTCCACTGGGTGCAGGTGTGGCCTCTTAGCATCACCCGCCACCCCCTCCCCCAAGGGGCTTATGCTCCATGGCTGGCTCTGGCCTGGGGGACTGCTTCAGGCACCACCCGTCTCTGATGTCCAGCTCTAAGCCTTACCCTGTTGGGAGCCACACTCCCCTTCTCAGAAAGACCTGGGTTCCTCGCAGGCCCTCTCTCTGCATGTAATTTGGGGAGTCCCTTCCAAAGGGACCTGTTGGCTGGGAGCAGCAAGGTCTGAGTATGTGAGCTGGGTAGTCACCTCATGCAAAGCTCCTTGTCTTCGGGGGTAAACTGAGGCACAGAGCGGGAAGGAGTGGCAGCCCTGTTCTGTGTATTCTCACTCTCCTCCATCCTGACCCTGACCCCTTAGGCTGGCTTTCCCGGGGTTGGGGGTAGAGGGGGCCTGTGGGGGGCGTGGTCAAACCTACAGTTCACCTCACCTGTGGCTTGAGGGGCCTGTGCCCTTGAGGGTGTCTCTGTCTCCTTTCACTGCTCCTTGGCTTTACATATGCTGGGGCTTCCCCAACCTGGGCAAGATATGCCATGTGTCACACTTCTGTCCCCTGAGACACAGTCGCTCACCTCCCTTCTGTCCTGGTGGAGACCCGTCCTTGCCCAGCATCTCATGGGGCCTGCCTTCTCCCTCCAAGCTGGTGTTCCCAGGGCTTCCAACCTCCTGCCCGACTTGGGTGTCCCTCTTACGCAAAGCTCAAGTCCTGGGCCCACTCTGTGTAGGGACCCCTGGTGCTTCCAGGTGCTGGACCACAGATTGTGTCCAAGGGGGCCCTGCATAGCTGTCTCCCCATCCCCCTGCCGCTGTGCTGAGCCTGTGGGTGGTGACACCTGGTCTCCATTTGTCTGCTACCCCTGCAACATGGCTGGAGCCTACCCACAGTGGGGACTCCACGCAGAAAGCAGGCGCCTTGCTTCACCCCGCAGACGCATCTCGGCCCCAGGACAGCAGGTGGACAGCCCAGAGGCTTCTTAGGGGCATGGGGCCCAGTGCAAAATGCGAGCCCCAAGGATCTCTCTCAACAGCTGGACTGTCCAGTTGAGAGAACAGTATCCAAAGGACTTCCCTCAGCACAGGCGCAGGTACATAGGCATGTAGGCTGGTCATAGGGAGCTCCCCAACCTCCATGAGCTTTAAGGGTTGTGAGCACTGTTTGTTCTAGTGACACAGTAAAACAGACCAGTGAAAACCTAGCATGGCCACGGGCAGCAGTGGCTGGGTGGGGGAGAGCCTGAGCTCCCCGAGGAGGACCCACAGGCAGCCTGAGGGGAAGAGTTGAGTTTTGGGTCCTCACCTCTGCATGCGCCACGGTCCCAGCCCTGAGCACCTGGGTGTGTGCTCTGGACTCTGAAGTGGCATTTCTGATACCTCTACCACCTTCTCGAAATGGGTTTTCAGTTCATGGACCACGTGTGTCTGGCTGTCCCAGCCCCGAGGTGCCACATGGCCTGTCTTGCCCCCATCTGCCCATTTCCTGCCCAAGAGAGAGGGCCGGGGCACTTTCCCTCTGCTGTTCTGTCTTCCCGTAGGGAACCTGGTGATGAAATCCCCAGGGGACCTGAGAGGTCGCATGGGGTGCACGCGTTGCCCTCGCACTCTGAGGTTGCTCATGTGATGGGAATCTTCATTTGGGCTCCAGTGTTAATACGGTGTTTCTTGGGGGTTTGGGAGATGCAGCAATGACCAGCATCCCCAGGAGGCCCCAGCAGAGGCTCCGGCTCTGGCTCCGGCTCCGGCTCTGGCTCCAGCTCCAGCCCCAGCAGAGCTGCCAGCCCTGGTCCCGGTGGAGGTCCCAGCTCTGGCCCGGGCAGATGCCTCCGCCCCAGAGGAGACCCTAGCAGAGACCCCAGCTCCAGCAAAGGCCTCAATGGCAGCTTTGGTTCCGGAGGAGACCCCAGCAGCGGCCTCAGCTCCAGCGGAGACCCCAGCTCCAGGCTTAGTGGAGGCCTCAGCCCCAGCAGAGGTCCCGGCACAGGCGGAGGCCCATGCCCAGTACCCCAGTGAGCACCTGATCCAGGCCACCTCAGAGGAGAATCAGATCCCCTCGCACCTGCCCGCCTGCCCGTCGCTCCGGCACATTGCCAGCCTGCGGGGGAGCGCCATCGT
The DNA here is from genome assembly GCA_004026885.1 of Lyroderma lyra. NCBI lineage: Eukaryota > Metazoa > Chordata > Mammalia > Chiroptera > Megadermatidae > Lyroderma > Lyroderma lyra. The sequence goes on from PVJL010003309.1 coordinate 118,763, forward strand.
TGAGTTCTTCCACAGCAGCATTGCCGAGGTAGTGGCCGGGTGCTCGTCCTGCTGGCTGGTGCACTGTGAAGGAGTCCTTGATTCTGGGGGCAGTCACAGTTCTCTGACTCATCTGTGCTGCTTTTCCCCCAGCTTCAGCTGTTCACATCTTTGAGGGCCTGGGTGGGGAGGTTCTGGGCTGCCCTCCCCTGATCAGTTGCCCTATCACCATCTTTCCCTATGGCCACTGCTGTCCTTGAGCCCCAGGCAGACCCCACTGAACACCCATCTCCCACCCCTCACTTCCTCTCTGCTTACAGGTTTATTAATCTGTTGATGAGATGCATGAAGTTCTTGCATCTCTCCATCCAAGGCTGTAGGCATGTCATCAGGGCGGTGGGGCTAACAGAGGGGGTGCCCTGCCTACAGGTCTATTTTCAGGCACAGTCCGAAGAGGAGCTGCGCACCCCTCCCAGCAGGCCCACACCAGCTGCTTTGCTTCCAGGTGGAGAACGAGGAGCTGAGGCACCTCATGTGGTCCTCAGTGGTGTTCTACCAGACCCCGGCGCTGGAGGTGACAGCCTGCATGCTGCTCTCCACCAAGGCCGTGTACTTCGTGCTGCACGACGGCCTCCGCCGCTACTTCTCAGAGCCGCTGCAGGGTAGGCACCAGCGCCTGCTGCCACCCAGGAGCTCGAGCGTGCCTGAGGAGACAGGCTGGGCTCTGCCCCTAGAGCCACTTGGGTGGCCTCGGGCAGCAGTGACGCAGCTGCGCTGGACGGAGAATTCCTCGTGTGAGGAAGGAAGGGTGAAACAACTCCCCCCCTCAATGCTGTCATGAAAGACCTAAGGCCATGAATGGAGGCACCAGGCCAGGGCCCAGCGAGCACCTAGCAACCAGCCATGATGAGGAGTGTTGAGTGGCTTCTGCCCCTTGCATCCTCTGTGGGAGGCCCCGGGTGACTCCACTGGGCCAGGCATAGCTCAGACCCTAGAACACATTGCCCTTGAGGCCTTGTGTGCATAGAGGGTGGTGATGGCTCCTGAGCAGGCCAGGCCAGCCAAGGCCATCCATTCCTGCTGGAGACCTGTGCACCTCGGCCCCCCATGCTCTCCTAGCACAGCCGCCACCACCCTAGGTCCCTTTTTCTCCACAGATTTCTGGCATCAGAAAAACACTGACTACAACAACAGTCCTTTCCACATCTCCCAGTGCTTTGTTTTAAAACTCAGCGACCTGCAGACAGTAAACGTTGGGCTTTTCGACCAGTATTTCCGGCTGACGGGTTAGTGACCCCTGCGCTCTGCCCTGTTTTAGGTGAAGGCCAGTGTTACCCTTGGGCTTCCACCTTCCATAACTCACAAGTGGAGTTATCTCTCTGCTCACCAGCCATGTCACCGGAGTGGGAGGAAGCAGTTTCAGGAACTGCTGAGAGTGCAGAACTCACCCCGCAAAGCGTGGGGCAGGAGGGGGGCACAGAGGCAGCAAAGTGCAGGGCAGTGGAGTGAGCCCTGGGCTTAAGGGCAGGATGTTACTGACTCACACTTCCTGAAGAGAGAAAGCTAAGCTCTTTCCCTAATGCCTCTGTATCCCCTTCCAGAAACATGTCACAGCCCTTCCGGCTTGAGAAATGGCCGTCTCGGGCCCCATGATGCTTTCCCACGTGGGCCTTCCTGGCCCTGGCTCTGTGGTCTTCAGGCCAGGCCCCGGGGAGCAGCTGCCTGAACTGCGACCCGCCCCTTCTCCCACAGGCTCCACCCCGGCGCAAGTGGTCACATGCTTGACCCGGGACAGCTACCTGACACACTGCTTCCTCCAGCACCTCATGGCCGTGCTGTCCTCCTTGGAACGCACACCCTCGCCTGAGCCCGTCGACAAGGACTTCTACTCCGAGTTTGGGAACAAGACCACAGGTACCCCGCTCAGCTCAGGCTGCAGATAGGCCATCTGGGCTGACGTCAACCCCAGGGCTGCCACAGGCCCCAGAGCACATCCCCGCCTGCGTCGCACTGTTTTCTCACGTGTCCTGCTTAGCCAGGCAGGTTTTTACGTGGGCTTTTCCCTGGCAGAGTCTCCATCCCACAGCCCTCAACCATCTGGCACACGCACCTCAAATGTCTGCTTTGCTCTGGGCTGCTGGCCTGTGGGTCTCCGCCTGGGCAGGGGAGCTGGTGGCCTCTCTCCCACCTCCAGCAGATAGTGGTTTCTGCTGCCACGTCTGGGCGGCTTGGGGCCGCTGCCACTCCCAGCCCCACCACAGGCCAGTTCCAAGCTACAGCCCTGGCGCCCATCTTTCTGCAGGGAAAATGGAAAACTACGAGCTGATCCACTCGAGCCGCGTCAAGTTCACCTACCCCAGTGAGGAGGAGATCGGGGACCTGACGTTCATCGTGGCCCAGAAGGTGGCTGACCCAGAGAAGGCACCGGCTCTCAGCATCCTGCTGTACATACAGGCCTTCCAGGTGGGCTCGCCACCAGCTGGGCGCTGTAGGGGCACGCTGCGCCCCAAAACACTCCTGCTCACCAGCACCAAGATCTTCCTCCTGGATGAGGACTTCGTCCACTACCCGCTGCCCGAGTTTGCCAAAGAACCGCCACAGAGGGACCGGTACCGGCTCGACGACGGCCGCCGTGTCCGGGACCTGGACCGTGTGCTCATGGGTTACCAGACCTACCCGCAGGCACTTACCCTTGTCTTTGACGATGTGCAGGGCCACGACCTCATGGGCAGCGTCACCCTGGATCACTTCGGGGAGATGCCAGGTGGCCTAGCCAGAGCCGGCCAGGGCCGTGAGGTCCAGTGGCAAGTGTTCATCCCCAGCGCCGAGAGCCGTGAGAAGCTCATCTCGCTCTTGGCCCGCCAGTGGGAGGCACTGTGTGGCCGGGAGCTGCCCGTTGAGCTCACTGGCTAGCCCAGGCCACGGCCAGCTCTTGCTGCCTTCCGTGTCCAGCCTGGAATCCACTCAACACGGGGAAGCAGGCCTTCTTTGTTCTCTTTAAAGTGATTATTCTTCCCTTATGGTACCTTAATTTGACTGTCCTCCCAGAGAATGTGAACATGTGTCTTCAGTGGATACTTTCTGATTGTGGGAGTGAAAGTGTTGGCCCCTGCAGGGCCTCTGTGTGCCCTTAGCCTCCTGTGGATCTGTCGCCTGCCCCTAGTGCACTGTGGCCAGGCACAGCAGTGTCATGTCTCCTGTTGTAGGACCGTTGTTCATATGTGACGTCATGGCCCTTCTTTACTCTTGTACAGCATCCTTTCCTGAAATGTCAGGTCCAGTCTTGTTACTGTAGCTGTCATTGTGGACATTTGCTGCTAATCACGAAGCTGGCAGCAAAGTGCATACTGGAAGTTCCCACCCCACACAGCTTTCCAAAGTGGGGGCTTCTTCTGGTCCAGACAGTGGGAGAGCCCCGGGGGGGGGGGGGGACAGGAGTGCCCCCAGCCTTGAGGCTGAGAGGGATGGGGGCAAGGGACCTAGAGCTGCCAGCACCAAGTGTGTTCCTGTTGCCTATTTTCTCTATTCCAATAAAGTAGAGTTTGACACAGGCGGGGTCTTTATTTCAAGGGCCACTGGGGTCCCAGGAGGGCATTGTCCCAGGACATGGTTGGCCTGAGGGAGAAAGGTGCCCTCAAGAGCGGTATCATGAGAAAAGAGGGAGAGGACGAAGGGTAAAAGGAGTGGCTCTCCCAGGGCCAGGTGCTGGATGGGTGGCCCTGGGGCCTGGGACAAGGGAGGTGTGAGGGGGCCTTGGGACAGGGCCAGGCTGGGCTCAACCGTGACCTCAGGACAAAGAGTCTAAAACTCCTCAGGGCACCTCTTGCACCCTGGCTCACTGCCCTCCTGCCTCCTGCAGGTCTGGAATGTCACACCTGGGCCCACCTGTTGTGAGGGTAAGGCCCTTATCGTGTGGGGTTTGGGGGGGTTCTCGCCAAGATGGCCACAGGAGGAAGGCTTGTGGGGAGGTCACCCCAAGTATGGATAGTGGAGTGGGGCCCTGTGCCCATCTGGGTCTGTGTCCGCGTCCTGAGAGAGAGGGATTGCCTCCGAGTCTTACTGAGGTAGAACCTGGGATTTCTTTGGGACCCAGCCCCTGTGCCCACCCTTCCTCAACCCACTAATACTGCTGGCCAGGACTGGGGAGGAGGTGAGGGAGAGTGGCCACCCCAGCTCTCAGGCCTGCTTCTGCTCCTCAGTTCTCTCTGGGTGCCAGCGGGGTGGGCACATGGCCCTCAGGAAGACTGGGGGTATAGGCAGGAGCCACTAGATGGTCCCCCCACTGAAACCTCCCAGCCCAGACTGTCCCACCAGCTGGTAGGGTGAGGGGGAGCCTGCTGAGGAGGAGGGGTGGGCAGGTGACAGGGCTTCCCCCACCCGGACCATTATCGCACATTTACAAACAGCCACCTGCATCTCTTCATCTCAGCCCTCTGTAAACAGGACAGTGACCACCAGAGGTGGGGTGCACCATGCCCACGCCTAGCATGTGGAAGCCCAGCATGCCTGTAACAGCCGACCCAGCCCGGGTCCAGTGAGGACTTGACCTGTTGGGAGGAGGCTGCGTGGTATGGGGGGCTGGGGTGGGAGCGGGTTGTGGGGTGGGGGTGTTGCAGACAGCAGCTCTGGGATTCAATCTTAACACCAGTTAGCTGGGCGACCTTAGTTAGGCAAGTTACCTAAACCCTCCAAACCTCAGTTTTCCCACCAGTAATGGAGGGATAATGAAAGTTGTCACCTTCATTCCTTCATTCATTCATTTGCTCCACAAATCTGAATTGAGCATCTACGGTGTGAACCAGCCAGACACTGTCCCCTAGCTGATGTTCCAGCAGGGGACAGAAAGTAAACTAAAGAAACCAGGGTCAGCTGATGCCCAGTGCTAGGAGGAGATGAAGGATAGTGACCTCTGACCTGAGACTGGACCTTGTGGTAAGTCCCTGTGACTGGAACTGGGATGACAGCAGCACCAAAAGAGCTGCTTGGCGTTTTGGGGGTAGGGTGGGGGGGCGCACCAATAAGGTCAGAGAGGTCAGCTTGCCGTGGACTGGGGTGTGGAGTGCAGTGGCAGCTGCAGAACAGATCAGGGGGGACATGGGGAGGGAAGGGAGGTGTCAGGACGAGGTCAGGGGCTGCACCAGTCGGAGGGTTAGCCGGGATAGGTGAGAAGAGGAGTGGTCTGCTGCACTGTACACTGAGCAGGGAGCCTGGTAGGGAGTCTGACACCTGCAGGGCCCTTGGCAGTTGGAAAGGTGGAAGCAGACAGACGTGATTCAGGGGCTGCCCTACCCACTACCCCGAGAGTCCCCCAGAGCCTCTGACTGACGTGCTAGGTTTGCAGCCACTTGGAGTGGGCAAGTGTGTGCATTTATTTGCATTTGCATTTGTTTCACAACCCCTGCTAGACCCCAGGCTGGACTTGGAGGCTGTGATGCCAGGAGGGTCCTGGGCCAGGAAGCTCCGAGCAGGGCCTAGGCCATCCATGCAGGGGTCAGTGGCCAGCACCTTCCCTTCCGCCTGCAGGCTGCTGATAGGCAGGAGGAAATCCTGGCGGGTTCCTGTAGGGGGGGAGCTGGCGGGGCCTCTGGGCTGCTTTTAAAGCGAGTGCCCGCCCCATCCCGCCTGCCCGCCCTGTGCCTGCCTCCCAGAGCTTATTCCCCACACAGGCTGCCCCAACTCTGTCCTGGACAGCGTGCCCGCCAGCCGCTGCTGGCCATGGCAAGGCCCTGGGGCCTCCTCCTGCTCTACCTCCTGGCCTTCTGCCTAGCAGGCTCCAGCATCGTCGGGGGGCAGAAGGTGAGTGTGAGCTAGCTGCAGGGGGACACGGTAGCCAGGCTCTCATGGCCAGGGGTGGGAGCAGGGAGGGAGTGTACACGGATCAGGCATGAGTCTGAAGACACGAGGGGCAGCTGGTACCTGTCTGACCTGCCCTGAGCCGGACCAGAGGGCCAGGCTATTGTGTCCACCTCCCCAGGCTGAGGTTTGTGTGTGGCTGCTTGGTGTGGCAAGGGTAGCAGCCTGTTTCCCTCTAACTCCCCAGCCAGCCAGCTGTGTGGTGTGGTGTGATGTGGTGTGGTGTGGTGTGGTGTGGTGTGGGCAGCCTCCTCAGATTGCCCCAGCCTGAGGGTGAGCGGTATGGAGCCAGGCCCCTCCTCCTGCCCTCTCAGCCCAGAATGAGGCCTGGTTTCTACGTGGCCCTGGCCTGGGGACTGGATATGTGATCACCCCCCAATGCCAGGGGCTGAAAAACTGAGAGACTCACGTGGCATGGCACGTTGTGTGCGCGGGGCGTGCCCAGCCCCGAGCATGCCCCGAGGCAAAATGAGGTCTACTGACCCCAGTCCCTCTGGCTAAACAGCAGCCGCCGACAAGACCCTCCAGCCGAAGAGCTGCCGTTTATCAAGTGCCCAGCGCACACCCAGCATTATCTCCTCAGACCCTCACAGTCCCTGTGCAGGGAGTCTTGTACACCTGAGGACGCCGAGGCCCAGGGATGGTGGGGAAAGGTCAGACCGGCCCTGGAGCTCTGCTCCACACCACCTACTGCAGCTCCCCAGCCAGCTGTGTGCGGGGAGCAGAAGGGTCCTAGTGTGCGGCCGCCAGGTCCACGTGTGCTAGCCCCCTCCACGCTGCCTCTCTGTGGGCCCACCAGGTCCCATCGTAGGGACAGTGTCCCTATTGGAGTTTCTGGAAGAGCCTTCTGAGTGTGGAGACAGAGTCACTGGGCTGGGGCCTGCCTCCAGGTGAGGTCCCTTGTGAGGCCAGGTTCATCTGATTCTTGGGGCAGCTGCTGCTGTCCCTGTATCACTAACAGGCAGACTGAGGTCCAGAGAGAGAAAAAACTTGCCCAGAATCCCACTGCCAGCAGAACCAGGCCCGCTGCCACCGTTAAGCTTTTCTGTTTGTACTCCTGATGGTCCCTCACGGAAGGGGCAGGGGAAGGGACAGCACCAGCTCCAGGGCCGGGTCAGGATTGGGGACGGGCAGATCTGAGGCTGGAAAGGTGACAGGGGTGATGCATGAGCCAAGAGTTACAGGCTGTTCCTACTCCCTCCCTGCCTCAGTTTCCCCATGTGTATAAGGCAGGGGAATTTCAAAGTCCTTTCCACCTTCCCGTGTTCTGGCAACAGCAGTCAGGGAGGGGCTTCAGGCTGGGATTTTTCCCTGTCAGAGACCTACGGCTTGACCACCTCCATCTACGCCTTCATTCCAGGACTGGGGCTCAGCTAGCCTGGGCCAGCAAAGAGGGGCCCAGGGGTTCTTGTGGACAGGGACACAGCAGTGCCGGCCTCCTCTCACACACCCTCCGTCACTGAGCCCTCACAGCACCCCACGTAGCATGAGACCCACTGTGACTACTAGGAAACTGAGGCTCTGAGGGGGAAGGGACAACCCCTGGGTCACACAGCCAGTGAGGGGCAGGAGCAGGACTCAGACACAGGCGGGCCAGGCAACAGAGGAGGGGCTCCAGAGGAGGGGCTTTTAGCACCTGTCCGCTCAGCAGCCTTTTAGCGAGCGCCTCTTCCGTGCTAGGAGTGTGCCATGGAGCCGGGGTGTGAAGGCCGAGGAGCATTGATCCAGGCAGGAGAAGCAGTCTGGGCGGGCCCCTTCCTCTGAGGGAGTTCAGGTTCTGGGCCCTGGACCCAGCTTGGGGGAATTTCTTCCACTTTCTCCCAACCAACTCAGTATCCCACATCTCGAGTTCCTCAGCAACGTCTCTGTGGGAAGCAGACGTTGCAAAATCCGTTCTGGATAGAGGCAGGAGCGGGGCAGCAGCCGCCTGGCTCAGGCGAGTCCCGAGGTGCCCCCAGGAAGACGGGAATCTGACTCAGCACTTGGCCGGGATCCAGGCCCACAGAGGTCGCGGGCTGGGGCTGCTGCTGCGCCCTCACGCCGCCTGGCAGGGGGGTGGTCTGGAAGAGGTGTGGTTTGGCTGCTGGCTTAGCCCCTCATCACTGTTTCACACCATTTACCAATAAGATATCCTGTGAGTGCACATCTGCCAGAGGACACAGGCTCCGGCTTCCGCCCGTGCCCAGAGCCCACCCACCACTCCATCAAAAGAGTGAGGATGGTATGCTCCCGTTGCCCACTGGAACCCTTCTCCAGGGCTGACCAGCAATACTGTAAGAGCTTGTCCCCAGACCGGTGGTGACCACGCTGAGCTGTGTCCAGCTGGCCAGGTGGCCCTCAGGGAAGCCTGGCACCCGCTGAGCCGTTGCCCTGAGCCAGCAGCTGCCCATCCCTGGAGTTACCCAACTTCCTAGTCACTCCCTGGCTCAGCAAAGATGGAGCCTGAGATGGGGAATGAGGCCACACTCCCAGCCCACAACTCAGCCCGAGGCCGCCGGCAGCTTCCCTCTTTGCAGACCGCAGAGGCATGATCGGAAGAGGCCAAATCACAGTGGCAGAGGCCCTGGGATCCTCGTGTTCACCAGAAGAAAGCGTCGGGCGTGCTTTTTCCTCTTTTCTTGCTTTGAGAGGCCACACATCGGCAATGTGTTCTTGGAAAGAAAGGTCCCGGCCTCTCTCCCTCTGGGCCAGTGTGGTCAGCATTTTTTATAATCGAAAGCACCTCTGCTCTCCAGGCCACGCCCCAAGCCCCCCAAATCCGCTTCTGCACCAAAATGCACCTTCACATGGCGCTTTCCCCCTCTTACTGCCAAGAGTGTAGCTTCTGTCCCTCCAGGGTACAGTGCGGTAGGTTATGGGGACTTGGTTGCTGTTGAGGTAGCCTCAGTGGTGATGGACTTGCAGTTGTGACAGGCCAGTGAGTGCGACCACAGGGCCAGGGCTTTCCTGACACTCAGGTGACAACCACTACCCGCCACCGCCCACACCTCTGTTCTCCATGCAGCAGCCAGAGGGTCCATGTAAAACACAAACCGAGTCATGGGGCTGCCCCCGCTCAGCCTCACCTGGATGGCCTGGCCGCCAGCCCCTCGCAGCCCCTCCTTGGCTGCTCTCCGCCTCATCACACATGGTTCTCTGCTCCTTCCCTTTTCCTGCCTTTTGCCTCTCATGTCCACTCTGCCAGGAGCACTGCCCTGGCCAAGCCTCATGCATCCTTCTGGCCCCAACTCAATGGGCACCTCCCCCAGGAAGCCTCCTGATGATGGGCTGTGGTCCATGGGTCCCGGCCAGTGTGCAGGGCCTTGGGCCAGGCCTGGGGTCGGGGCTCAGGAAACACGACCAAACGCATGCAGACCCGCTCACACGTGCCTGCCCCCAAGGGCCGTCCTCTGGCATCTGGGGCAGGCTCCTGGGTCCCATGGGCTTGCTGAGAGGGCCGTCTGGCAGCAAGGTGGGGGTATGCTCAGAGTAGAGTGTGGATGAGTGTGTTCTCCCAGTGTCAGTCGTGTCATTTACTGTTTATTTTTAAATGAAAAGCAAGAATGAGCATGAGGTAGAGAGTCCAGGTTCCTCACCTGAAAGGGCTGAGGGGGGACAGAAAGGCTGGATTCTGTTTGTGTCAGAAAGTATGGACTCTGAGGCTTCTGGGTGGGCCTCCGGGACCCTGAATAGAGGTACATGGCAGTGGAATGGGGCCATGCTGTGGCAGTCACAAGTGACAGGCAGGTTCCCCCAGCCTGTGACCAGGAGGGAAGACAGGCCTGGAGCGGGTACTAGTCCTTGCCGTGATCAGGACAGACTGGGACCGGGCAGGGTCCAGGCCTCTCACGTCAAACACACCCCCCGCCCAGGTGCGGTCCAGACGCTGCGATGTGAAGACCAAGTTTGTCACTCATGCACCCTGTACCATGTGCGCCATCATCAAGAAGCGGGTGTGTCCCTCAGGTTGGCTTCGGGTGTTCCCAGAGAAGATATCACAGGACTGCCGGTGCGGACCCCCGCCCCCATCCCCGCCCACTCCCAGGAGCATCCGTGGGATTTCAGGGGACCAGGAAGAGCCTGGCAAACCTGGGGAGTGAGGGTAGGGACTCACTAACCCATGTGTCATGGGCCCCTCCTGTGGGGCAGCGAGAGGAAGGAAGGAGTAAGAGGGTCGCGGCTGGTGGTATTTATTGAGCATCTATGATGTGCCAGGTCCTGTGCCCAGTTCCGGGCCAGGCAGAGAGAGGGGAGGTGGAGGAAGAACATTGGAACCCAGCAGCAGGAGGCTGGGGTGGGGGCTGCAGGGCGGGAGTCCCTCCTATCGCCCTGCCCACCCTTTGTTCCCAGCTATGAGGTGCAGTTGGGGGACTCCCTGGTGTCCATGAGCGGCTGCAGCCTGGAGTGCTGGAAGGACATGGTGCAGAAGGCCTGCTGCCCTGGCTACTGGGGGTCCCAGTGCTACGGTATGGGAGGAGGGGGTCCCTGCCTCACTCCTCGCACCCGGCCCGGGGCTCCCCATCGGCAGCATCTGCCTGCGTGCCTCTTCACCCTGTTCGCTTAACGAACACTGACTGAGTCAACGTGGCTCGCCACCCGGCTCTGGCTGCCCTGGGGGAGAGGCCGGGTCTGGCGCTGCCCAGAGCTGCTGGGGTCAGGGGTGAGTCAAGAGTTCTTGGAGCACAACTGAGTTCTGGGGGCGGGTCCACAGAGTGCCCTGGGGGGGCAGAGACCCCCTGCAACGGCCATGGGACCTGCCTGGATGGCATAGACAGAAACGGGACCTGTGTCTGCCAGGTAAGGGCCAGGCGGGCTGGGACGGGAGGCAGCGGAGGGGCCACACTGACTGGGTACGTTCTTGCACCAGGAGAACTTCGGTGGCTCAGCCTGCCAGGAATGCCAAGACCCCGAGCGGTTTGGGCCCGACTGCCAGTCAGGTGAGCACGGGCAGGGCAGCAGGGAAGGGCCAGCGTCCACCTGGGGGCCTGTGGAGACCCAGGTCCTCCAACCAGCCCCTACCAGCCTCCCTCCTAGCCCCGTTGCACTCGCCCTCTAGAAACAGACTTCGCTTCTTCGCACCTCCAGCCCTGGTACATGCTGTTCTCGGAGGCCCCCTGCAGGAAGCGCTCCCTGAACCCCGGGGCTGGGCCAGCTGCTTCCCTGCGCTCCCACCACCCCTGTGATCCTGCATCACAGCTCTGTATTCTTAAAGTTGTGCCTGTTGGAGCTGAGCTCTGGAAATGCAGAGGGCAGGGACTCAGTGTCCCTGTGTGTCCCTTCCAGTGTGCAACTGTGTGCATGGCGTGTGCAGAAATGGGCCACTTGGGGATGGAAGCTGTCTGTGCTTTGCTGGATACACGGGACCCCACTGTGACCAAGGTGAGCAGGGCTATAGGGGCAGCCTGGACAAGGGGTCCTCAGTGGCCAGAATGAGAGAGCTCAACTGGGTGAGGGAGGGATGGGGCCCAAGCCTCAGCAGGACCTCTGCCCACAGCCCAGTATCTTTCTAAGAAGCGGAAGTGCACAGCTGGTCAGGGGAAGGGGGTCTCATCTGAGACCTCAACTGCCCCGAGGCCCAGAAAGGTCAAGGCCCTAGCCAGAGGCACAGCAAATTGGTCCTGTACTACTCCCCAGCCTGGGGCTTCGGCCACTACAATGCTCTCCCCTGTCCCTTCAGAGTTGCCTGTGTGCCAGGCCCTGAGCTGTCCCCAGAACTCCCAATGCTCTGCAGAGGCCCCCACCTGCAGCTGCCTGCCTGGACACACCCTCCAGGGCAGCAAATGCCAAGGTAAGTCTGTGACCCAAAGGCCTGAAGCCTCAGCTCAGGGTGACCAGGCCATGGGAGGACATCCTTTTAAACCAGCAAGTGCAATCTGGCCATTTATAGGGAGGGACAACTGTCCCTGAGGGAGGTGCCTTTGTCCCCAAGGTCTAGATCAACCCGCTCACCCCATCTTGGGCCTTTCTGATGGAAGCCATGGAGGAGGGGCTCTTGGGTGCCCGGCTCACCTGGGCTTTCTCTGTCGGCCCTGGCAGCCGCTGACCCCTGCCGGCCATCGCCCTGCTCCCCATTGGCCCAGTGCTCTGTGAGCCCCAGTGGGCAGGCACAGTGTCGTTGCCCCAAGAACTACCACGGCGACGGGACGGTGTGCCTACCCCAGGACCCGTGCAGCACTAACAACGGTGGCTGTCCCAGCAACTCCACTCTGTGTCTGTACCAGGGGCCAGGCAAGGTGAGCAGGGACCTGGGCTGGGCCTGCCCCTCACTCCACCCATCCACACTGGCTGTGGGACCCTGCAAACCAAGGGCCTTCTGAGAGCCACAGCTGTCTCATTTGTGAAATGGGAAAAGGATGACACCGTCTTCGTGGAGGGTGGTTATGGGGACCGAGTAGAGCTCTGTGGGTGTGGCAGAGGCCAGCGACCCTCACGGACAAGTCACCCTCCTGGCCCTTCCCTGTGGCCCAGGCCTCCTGCACATGTAAGCCAGGCCTGGTGAGCATCAACCACAATGCCTCCGAGGGCTGCATCGCCTACTGCTTCCCCCACTCCTGTGACCGGTCAGCCACCTGCCAGGTGACCCCTGATGGGAAGACCAGGTGGGCACAAGGGCCTCAGGATGGACACAAGGGGCAAAACAGAAAGCATGGGCTGGGCAGGGGCAGCTGTTGGCATGCACGTGTGTGCACCCTCAGCTCTAGGCCCTGTGGGGACAGGTGGGGGTGGGGCAGGAAGTGGGGACTGTCCCTGCCCCCTTTCCTAAGCAGTTCTCCCGGATTCCTAGCTGCGTGTGCAAGGAGGGCGAGGTGGGGGATGGGCGTGCCTGCTACGGACACCTGCTCCACGAGGTGCAGAAGGCCAGCCCGGCAAGAACCGTGTACAAGGGGCTGAGACTTGCCCTCTCCATGCTGGGTGTGTGACCCCGCCCCTTGTGCCCAGCACTGCCAGCAGGGAGGGAGGGGGCACTCTGCAGAGATGCTTTATTTCTCCGCCCAAGCACTGTGGGAGAAAGAGTGGGCTGTGGGGGCTGGATGGTGGAGGTGGGAACTAGCCCCTCAGGCCCTGATGCTCACATCTCCCCTAGACCTACACCCAATGCCCCCTACCATAACACTCCAAGTACAAGGACTGAAGCCTTAGGGTCTCCCCAGATTCATTCTGATTCCCCCTCTCCTGCCCCCCCCAGACCAGGGCTGCCGGGAGATCCTCACCACGTCAGGCCCATTCACCGTGCTGGTGCCGTCCCTCTCCTCCGTCACCTCCAGGACCATGAATGTGAGACCCTCCTCATCCAGGAGCTGGCTGCCAGCCCTTGCCTCCTTCCTGGACCCTGCCCCCAGGCTTCGGGGCTGGAGAGAGTCCCCAGTCTACACTCTGGGAACCGAGGCCCGGGAGGCATCTTGTCCCCTCTATTGCTCAGGCAGGGTGGCATGAAGGCGGCCACCTGCCCTGGGCCCTCTAGACACCCGGTCCCCTTGTGCCCACAGGCATCCCTTGCCCAGCAGCTCTGCAGACAGCATGTCATCGCAGGGCAGCACATGCTGGAGGAATTTGGGACCAGGCAGCAGACACGCACGTGGTGGACACTGGCTGGGCAGGAGCTCACCGTCACTTTCAATCACTTCATGGTAAGGTGGGGGACTTCAGCCTGGGAGCAGAGGAGTCACAGTTGGGAGACACAGCTGGGGCAAAGGTGCGGAGGTAGGAAGAGCCTCGGGACAGGCCCTGCATGTGGAGTCTGAGCCAGAGTCCTCATTTCTCAGCAGAAATACACCTACAAATACAAAGACCTGCCCAAGCAGACATTCACCATTCACAAGGCCAACTACCCAGCAACCAATGGGGTCTTCCACATGGTCACTGCCCTGCGGTGGCAGCCCCCATCAGAGTTCCCTGTGGACCCCAAGGTAAGCAAGTGCCCTCTTCTCCCTCTGCCTTGTGCGCCTGGGTGGCCTCTGACCCCCATAGAATTCAGAGAGGTGGCAGGGGTCATTCTGGGCAGGGCTGGGGCCGAGCTCCTTCCCCTCTGGAGCTGAAGCAGCTCTGCAGCGCTAATGCTTGTCCCTTCCTACAGAAAACCATTGGCCAGATCCTTGCCTCCACCGAGGCCTTCAGCCGGTTTGAAACCATCCTGGAGGTGGGTTTGGGGGAAAGGCCCTAGCCCATCTGATCTTGGGGGCCAGGACCCATTGCGATGCTTCCCACTTACTCCTGGGGGGAGTTCCCTGCAGGCCGAGGGTGGCGGGGCCCAGAGGCCGGGGCTGGTCACGGAGCCTCCCTGAGCCTCCTTCCCACCATTGCAGAACTGTGGGCTGCCCTCCATCCTGGACGGGCCTGGGCCCTTCACAGTCTTTGCCCCAAGCAACGAGGCTGTGGACAACTTGCGAGACGGCCGCCTGATTTACCTCTTCACGGCGGTAAGCTGGGTGGCGAGAAGGGACTGGGCAGATGGGGGGCCAGAGCGCCTACCTCCTCTCCTGGGCCTCCAGTAGCCAGGCCCTCTCTCCCCTGCCAGGGTCTCTCCAAACTGCAAGAGCTGGTGAAGTACCACATCTATGGCCACGGCCAGGTGAGAGGTCCTCCTCCCAGAGGGTGGCCAGCTTGCACCTGCTGCCGGCTGTTGAGGGTTTTGTCTGTGCTTTCCGGCCTTCCCGGGTTGGGGGGCCCTCCCCTCGCCTTGCCCGTTTGGACTTCTGTAGTACAGAGGACAGCCCGGGGACAAGGCAGTATCTATGAGTCACTTGGACAGGATGGGGTGTGGCCCCGAGGCGTGTGGCTAGTGTCCAGCTTAAGGCCCCCCTCTCCTCTGCCCCAGCTGACCGTTGAGAAGCTCATCTCCAAGGGTCGGGTGCTCACCATGGCTAACCAGGTCCTGGCTGTGAACATCTCCGAGGAGGTGAGAAACATCTGGAATGAATGGACCAATGGAGTGGCTGGTGATGACTGGCCAGTTATTCAGCCTCTTTCAGACCTGCCTTCACTCTCCAAGCCCTGCGGCGGGCAGGCCCTCGTGGGGGTTGTATGGGAGGCAGGCACAGGCCAAATCCTTCTCCTGGCGCCTGACAGGCTGAGAGGGCTCCAGGGAGGAGAATGGGGAAGGGGTGCTCCATGGGGCACAAGTCATGTGGGTCAAGGCACAGAGGCTGGAGCAGTGTTGCCGGAGCAGGGGGCATTGCCCAGGAGAGGGGGAAGGGACAGTGGGGCAGGCTGGGCCTTCATCTCACTGAGCTGCAGACGTGGGGGTGGCAGCAGGGGCGAGGCCGATTCTGCCGGGCTTGGGGGGATTGCACACTGGGCTCTGCCACAGGGGCGCATCCTGCTGGGACCTGAGGGGGTTCTGCTGCGGAGAGTGGATGTTCTGGCTGCCAATGGTGTGATCCACATGCTGGAGGGCATCCTGCTGCCCCCGACCATCCTGCCCATCCTGCCCAAGCACTGCAGCCAGGAGCAGCACCAAGTCGTGGTGGTGAGTGCATGTCGCACGCCCCGGGCCTTCCTGAGCCCCCAGTGCTGCTTGTGTAAAGACATCTTCCAGAGACGTTCTCCTCGAGTGAGTGGGTGGGATCATGGTGGCCACAGACCCCCCTGGACTCGCCCACACCCCGTCAGCAGTCCTGCTCATTTTGAGACCCTCTTGCACCTTCTGCAGTCCCCCTGCCAGCGCCTGGGGCTCTTGTGCTGCCACTCTTGTGCTGCCACTCTTGCGGTGTCACACTAAGCTCCTTCCCACTGCAGGGCCTTCGCTCTCCCCCTGCCCACACGCCATCTCCAGGCCCTCCGGCGGTTTTCTTCCTCATGCCTCGGCGCTCGGCTTCATGCCACTTTCTTAGGGTTTGCTGAATAAATAAACCAGGACTAACTGTTCTCCCTGCCTCCCCCTGCCCTGCCCAGGGCTCCTGTGTGGACTGCCATGACCTGAATACCACCAGCACATGTCCCGCCAACAGCATGAAGCTGGTGAGCATCCCTTGGCCCATCGCGATTCCTGCCCAGGGTCAGGGTGGGACCATGGGGCTGGGAGGCCTGGCTGGACCTGGAGGTGCAACACCCCTTAGCCCCACCGAGGGTGGGAGTGCTGGACCCAGGGCCTAAGGTGAAGGGACCTGGCCTGGGACCCATAGCTGCTGTGACCACCTTTGCACGCCGCCCCGCTCCAGGACAAGTCCCCTGAGGAGTGTGTCTACATCCATGACCCTGCCGGGCTCAATGTCCTGAAGAAGGGCTGTGCCCACTACTGCAACCAGACCATCCTGGTGAGCCTGGGCACGGGGGTGACCTGGGGCCCCAGGCTGGGGCTGAGCCGACCACCTTCCTCAGAGAGCTGCGCCACATCCTAACGGTGGAAAAGGTGTCGCAGAGGAGCTGCACCCACCCCCTTGCTCCAGAGATGGGACTCGGGAGCAGACGTAGCCCGGGCAGTGACGCCCTCTGTCTCTTACAGAAACCTGGCTGCTGCAAAGGGTTTTTTGGGCCTGATTGTGCACAGTGTCCTGGGGGCTTCTCCAACCCTTGCTATGGCAAAGGCAACGTGAGTCCCCCTCCTGCCCCGGGGTGAGGTGCGGGGAAGCCAGGGGCTTTCTCCTGAGCTGGCCAGGGCGTCCGAACCACCTGCCTCTCCCTGGCCTCGGGCTCCTCACCCCGAGGAGTGGAAGTTGGATCATATTATTTTTCTTAATTAGAAATAATTTTTAGATGTTTGTACCTATTTTTATCAAGGCTGTCTGTAAGTAGTTTTCTTTCATGGTTCATTTTTTTTTTTTTTTTTTTTTTTTGCCACTTTGTAAGATCAGGGTCACTTCAACACCTGGCTAGGCAGAACACAGGACTTGTGGGTTTCTAGGCTAAGCAGAAGTCGCTCATGGGCCTGGGTTCCCTTTAGGGGGCTTGTTCTTTGGCAACATCGGTGATTTGAAAGGTCTCTTCCCGGGCGAGGTCTTTCGGGGCGGGGCAGGAATGCAGAGCCAGCCCATGGCGGAAAGAAGTGCTGGAGGGGGGATGTGGAGAGTCCCTTTCCCATGGCTGACGCTGCCTCCTGCCCACCCCCAGTGCAGCGATGGGGTCCTGGGCAATGGGGCCTGCCACTGCTTCCCAGACTACAAGGGCATCGCCTGCCACATCTGCTCCAACCCAAACAAGCACGGAGACCAGTGCCAGGAAGGTGGGTGGTCCTGGCTCACGCTGCCTGCCAGGGAGAAAATGGTCCTGCTTGGAAAGGGGGCTGGGGGCTCCCAAGAGGGGGACTAGAGCCCCAGGAGGACGGGCGGAGGCCAGAGGGAGTAGAAGAGGATTTGGGAAGAGAAATAGTTACCTTCTTCACCCATGCCAGGAAGAGAACTGCAGATTCCTCTGAAGCGTTCAGGACTTAGGTCAGACACAGAGAACTTCCTACGGGTGGATCTGGGGGCAGGGCAGCTAGAATGGGGTGACTGAGAGCAACGGATGTCCCCCCTATTCCTCTGCCTGCCCACTGAGTCTGGGATGACCTCTGATTTTGTGACCCTGAAGTCAAATCTATGCTGGCTGTCCCATTCCCAGCACACCCCCCCACTGCATCCTGGCTCCCAGCCTCAGTTTCCCTGCTTGCATCTCCCTGCAGACTGCGGCTGTGTCCATGGTCTATGCGACAATCGCCCAGGCAGTGGGGGTGTGTGCCAGAGTGGCACATGTGCCCCAGGTTTCAGCGGCCGCTTCTGCAACGAGTCCACGGCCAAGTGTGGGTCCAGTGAGCAGGCCCAGAACTGCCATGTACACGCTCGCTGTGTTAGCCAAGGGGGCGCCTCCAGGTGAGGGTCTCTCTGCACGTCCGTGACGTCGGTCACTCGTCGCTTTGCTCAGCCTCCAGCCTCTCCTAGAGATTTATTGGAGACCCCTTGCTCACCCACTCCCAGGTGTCAGTGTCTTGATGGCTTTGAGGGTGATGGCTTCTCCTGCACACCCAGCAACCCCTGCTCCCGCCCAGACCGTGGTGGCTGCTCAGAGAACGTCAGTCTCCTTGTCCCCTCCCTGAAACGCTGACCCGGGGGTGGGGCATGGGACTCCCCTGCCCTCGGCCCTCCGCCTGCTACCCTGCAGTCCTGAGTTACTGATCCGTGGTTCTCACAGGCTGAGTGTGTCCCTGGGGCCCAGGGTGCCCACCACTGCACGTGCCACCAAGGCTGGAGTGGGGATGGCCGCGTCTGTGTCGCCATCGACGAGTGTGCGCTGGACGCGCGAGGCGGCTGCCACGCCGATGCCCTCTGCAGCTACGTGGGACCCGGGCAGGTGAGGTGCAGCAGGCCTGGGGCCTGCAGAGTCACGGGGGTGTCTCCATTCTGGGGGCCCCTCCCTGTACCTCATCCGACTCCAGGCACGTCCACTCCAAAAACTCAAGCGCAGGGTCTCGAACTTCAAACAGATGGGAGCCCAGTTCTAACAGGCCGTGCTGTGCGGCCCAGGACCTGTGCTGAGAGCCAGCGAAGGCCCCACGCGCTGAAGCGCATCCGGCCCGTCTAAGGCAGCGCTTCTTCCCAGTCCCAAGGCCGTGACCTGTCTCTGGGGGATGAGGACTCTCATAACCTTATCAATGAGTTCTCTCTCTCACTGGCCATCGGGGCCATTGTCTTCTGACAATTAGTTCATTTGTTCACTCGGTTCCCCTTCCATTTCCGGGTGCCTGTTACCTGCTAGTTCCTGTTCTAGACTTAGGAATTCGATGTTGAGCAAAGCAGGAAGAGACCCCTCCCCCATGGGTGTGACATCCCAAAAGCTTTAGACACGTGGACTCCAGCTCTGGAATTTTGCAACCTCAGGCTAGTCACAGGGTCTCAGAAGCTGGAGCCTTCCATGTGCAGCATTTCAGGCTCAATAAACCCAAGGACTGGGGGACATTTAAGAATTTCTGATATACCATTCAGGAGGCCAGGCCTGGCTGGTTCAGGGTCAGCTTCTGCATGGCCTAGGCCTGTGCAGGTGCCCATGGAGCTCCCTGTCCTCCCCCTCCATGATGATCTGGGCCACCAGCCCATGGGATCTCAGCAGTGAGAGCTCAGATAGACATGAAAGCTGGAGCTCCGAACTCCACCAGGAGCTTTCAAGTTCAGAACTGAGGACTGGAAGAAGCAGGCTGAGATGCACCCCCCAATTTGTAAACAAGGGGAAATGAGATCTGGGGAGTCTCACCAGTCACTTACTGGACTGGGGACACTGTCATTTAGTGGGAAGGATCACAGCTGCTGAGCAGGGTGGCAGGATTTTGGAGGTGGAATTAAGCTACCATCTCTCGCCTGGCCTTGGCAGGCACCTGCCCACTCATCATACACCACTGACCCTGATGGCCCTGGCAGGGCCCAGGCCTGAGAGCAGAGGGGCACAGAGCCTCCATGGATGCTTCCCTGCTGAGCCCAGAACTGTACCAGACTCAACCCAAGAGCCAGTCTCCCCTCAGGGCTTCAGTCTTCCCATCTAGGGCTGGAAGAGGCTCCTCTGGGGTCTGAGCAGGCCTCTCCAAGGGACAGCACCCAACCGGAGCTGAGGGGAGGAGAAGGGCCAGGCACTCCTGCTGAGCTGAGGCCCCCTGCTCCCAATCCCTCCAGAGCCGATGCACCTGCAAGCTGGGTTTCGCCGGGGACGGCTACGTGTGCAGCCCCATCGACCCTTGCAGGGCTGGCAACGGCGGCTGCCATGACCTGGTGAGCGGGCTCGGAGCCTGGGGGGCTCTTGGGGCGGGCCTCAGCTGCCACTCCTGCACTCTGTCTGGGTGTCCCTGTCTGTCCCTATTCCAAATGCTGTCACCCCCTTTCACTCCTTATTAAGGCCCCTGTCCAGCCTGCTCACTTTGACTTGATCCCCACTGCTCCTCCACAAGGCCATGCTGAGCTCCTTGCTGTCCCCTGACCTCAGCTCTAAGGCCACCACACCTCTGTCCGTGCATTCTGGAAGTCTTCCCCATGCCACACCTTTGGCCTGGCTCGCTCCTCCCGCTCTCAGCTCAGGCCTCTCCTGGGTGCTCCCACTGAGCTTCCATGACCCATCTGTCATGATGGGGTGGGTAACTCGTGGCAAATTCTGTGACCCTGGAGAGCAGGGCCAGGTGCACCAAAGGAGCAATGTGACTGCAGACTAGATGGATGGAGAGACAGATGGTGGGGATGGGTGGACAGGCACACAGTGAGAGGATGGGTAACGAGGGTGAACAGAGACATGGAGGATAGGTGCTATTCAGCTTGCCGTAAGGGTGCTCAATGGAGGGTCATGTCTCTCTGCCCCACCCTCACCCCAGGCCACCTGCCAGGCAGTGGGGGGAGGTCAGCGGGTCTGCAGATGCCTCCCTGGCTATGGGGGTGATGGCTTCAGCTGCTACGGAGACATCTTCCGGGTGAGTGGTTCCCTGTGCACAGTGCCCAGGGCCCTGGGGAGAGGGGGACCCCCAGTTTGTCCCTAGGCCTGTGACCTCAGCTCTTTCCCTCCCATTAGGAGCTGGAAGCAAATGCCCACTTCTCCATCTTCTACCAGTGGATCAAGGTAGCACAGGGCAAATGCTGGGGTTGGGGCTCAAATCAAGGAGGTCTCCCTGGATACAGGGGTGCCACACAACAACTCTATGAGCTGGAGGTGGGGGCAGGCCTGGAGGCTGGGAGCAGGTGATCTCAAGATGGCGGCTGCCTTCATCCCCGCCCCCACCCCTCTGTACACTGCGCAGAGAGCTGGCATCACTATACCTGCTGACAGCCGCGTCACAGCCCTGGTGCCCTCAGAGTCTGCCATCCGCAGGCTGAGCCCCGAGGACCAGGCCTTCTGGATGCAGCCGAGGATGCTGCCACGACTGGTCAGGTGGGCAGCCAGGGCCAGCCCTGGGAGGGGGCTTCTGTGGGAGACCCAGCACCTCTCCAGAGGTTCTCAGCCTGGCCATGTGTCCACCCCTAGGGGTGGAGCCGAGTCCCAGAGGTCTCCATAGGTTACACTAACTTGGCTCCATGGTCCCCCCACCCCAATGTGCCTCCTCAGGGCCCATTTTCTCCAGGGCGCCCTCTCTGAGGAGGAGCTGGCCCAGCTGGGTGGCCAGGATGTGGCCACCCTGAGCCACACCACACGCTGGGAGATCCGCAACATCAGTGGGGTATGTGGTGCACTCTGGGCACAGGAGGGGACTGTGCACGTCAGGGGAGGGAACTTGAGTGGCTACAGGCTTCCTGGACCAGGCTCTTCAAGGGATGCAATTGGGGTCCCCTTGCCTTGCCCAGAGCTGGGCTCAGAGGGTGTGCCAGGGACACTTTTCCTGCTGTGCCAGAAGGGACTGCCCTGCCAGGGGTCGTCTGTCCATCTTTCTCTGCATGTGCACACCATCTCTGCTGCAGACTGGTGTGCCCAGCTGGTAGGTCTTGAATCTCAGGGTGTCTAGGCCAGGCTGGGGACCACTGGTGGGTGCCTGTGTACCCAGAAGCCTCTCTGTTGGTACTGCACCCCACTCTTAAGTGTCTGCCTGCGCCCACCTGTGGCTGAGCTCTGCCTGCTGCCTTCCAGAGGGTCTGGGTGCAGAATGCTAGCGTGGATGTGGCTGACCTCCTTGCCACCAATGGTGTCCTCCACGTCCTCAGCCAGGTATGGCTCAGGGAGAGTGTGTGCAGGGAACCCCGTAGGCAGGCCAAGAGGCAGTGACACACTGACCAGCCTCCGTGCACCATGCCAGGTCCTACTGCCTCCCAGAGAGGACGTGCTCGCGGGGACAGGGTTGCTGCAGCAGCTGGACTCTGTGCCTGCCTTCCGCCTCTTCCGGGAGCTGCTGCAGGTAAGGACAAGAGGAAAGGGGGAGTGCGTGGTCAGGGGAGCCCTCTCCCTGGTGCAGACGGAGCTGGTTGGCTTCCAGGGTCAGGACTGGGGGCAGTTATGCACATCCATGACCCCAGCCCCCTGTCCCTAGCACCACAGTCTGGTGCCCCAGATTGAGTCTGCCACTGCCTACACCATCTTCGTGCCCACAAACCGCTCTCTGGAGGTCCAGGGCAACAGCAGCAGCCTGGTGAGGTCCCTGGGGTGTGGGCAACGGGGGGGCGGGGCTGAAGGCTCAGAGGGTGACCCTCCCGTCACCTGGCAAAGGGACACAGTGGGGCTCGGTAGTCCTGGAGTCCCCTGAGCTCCTCCCTCCCTGCAGGATGCAGACACAGTACGACACCATGTGATTCTTGGGGAGGCACTCTCCACTGAATCCCTGAGGAGGGGTGGACACCGCAACTCCCTGCTGGGCCCCGCACACTGGCTGGTCTTCTACAACCACAGTGGCCAGGTTTGTGGAGACGAGGAGACTCTGCCCCCGGCACCCTGCTCTTGAAGACCCCTTCCCCCTGGAGTTCCTCCTCCTGGGATCCTCCAACCTCCGCTCTAGGGACTGCCCGTCCTGGGAGCCCCCCATCCATGGAGATAGCCCCAGCCCTGCAGGGCCTCCCTGGAGCCCCGAGGTGAGGGTGGGGTGAGCTGTGTTCTTCAGCCTCCTGCCCCACTCCCCAGCCTGAGGTGAACCATGTGCCACTGGAAGGACCCGTGCTGGAGGCCCCGGGCCGCTCGCTGTTTGGCCTTTCGGGAGTCCTGACGGTGGGCTCAAGCCGCTGCCTACATAGCCACGCTGAGGCCCTGCGGGTGAGAGGCGGGGCCGGGGGCAGCCGGGGAGCTCAGAGCTGGGCGGTACCGGCGGGTGGCGGGGGCAGAGCTATCAGCCTGCCCTGGAAGAAAAAAGGTGGGTTTGGGGAGTCCCCACCCCAGGACCACCTGACTCTGCCCTCCCTTCCCCCAGGAGAAATGTATAAACTGCACACGGAAATACCGGTGCACTCAGGGCTTCCAGCTGGAGGTGAGGCTGGGCTTTGCACAATTCCATCCCTGCTTTACTTGCTCTCACTGCTCCCAAGGTGTCCCCCTCTGGGCCCAGCTTTGCTTGCGCAGGCATGGGGACCTGGAAGGGCATGGGCCGCTCGGCTTCCCTGGTAAGAGGCCAGGAGGCTGGGGCCCAGGTCTGCCCAGAGCAGACCTCGCTCAGATTTGTGCCTGAAGCCTGTGACCCTGTGGCTCAGGCCTGCATCCTGCCCGCTGTCTCCTCAGCAGGTCTATCTATCTCAGCCCCACTCTGCCCCTTCTGCTATCCTGTTCATCTGCCTCACCCCCTGATACCTGCAGTCTGTCTCCCCACTCGCCGGCTGAGCCCTCCTGCCTGGCCCCATTTCCAGGACACGCCCAGGAAGAGCTGTGTCTACCGATCTGGCTATTCCTTCTCCCGGGGCTGTTCTTACACGTGCGCCAAGAAGATCCAGGTTTGCCCTGAACCCCCACCGCCAAGTCTTTGACCAGAGAGAAGGAGATGGGAGTGGGGGTCCAGGGGAGGAGCCCAGATTAGATTTCAGGGGCAGAGGTGGGGCGGGAACTAGGGTGAGGCCAGTGAAGCAAGGGCCAGAAGGAGGGCAAGCCAGGGAGCGGGGTATGAGGTCAGGATGGCCAGTGTTTGTTCCTGTGGCCATGTCCCCAGGAAACGGGCCTGGGGAGAAGGATAAAGGCCCAGGGGCAGCAGCTGGGCCCAGCTCTGCCCCTCCCTGTGGGATCCAGCACAGCCCTTCCCTGCTCGAACCTCACCCCTGCCACGGAAGAGGGGTAGAAGGTGGCCTCCATTGCCTGGTCCAACCTGCTTTGCTCTGTGGCCTTGTGGCCCGCTGCCCCCTCTGCATTTTGCTTTCCCTTGATACCTGTCCCCCCTCCCCCGCAGGTGCCTGACTGCTGCCCTGGTTTCTTTGGCACACTGTGTGAGCCATGCCCGGGGGGTGTGGGTGGGGTGTGCTCGGGCCACGGACAGTGCCAGGACAGGCTCCTGGGCAGTGGGGAGTGCCACTGCCACGAGGGCTTCCACGGAACGGCCTGCGAGATGTGTGAGCTGGGCCGCTACGGGCCCAACTGCACCGGAGGTGAGGACTGGGGAGGGGGCAGGAATGGTGGGCATCCCAGCAGAGGACAGCTGCCATGGAGACGCCCCGGCGGGGGCAGGACAGAGGCGATGGGCCACTACTGTCCTCCTCTGTCCTCTCCTAGTGTGTGACTGTGCTCATGGGCTGTGCCAGGAGGGGCTACGCGGGGATGGAAGCTGTGTCTGTAACGTGGGCTGGCAGGGCCGCCGCTGTGACCAGAGTGAGTGGACCCAAAGGGAGGCAGGTGACAGCCGGGAAGGTGGTTCCTGGGTCTGAATGACCAGAACCACCCTATCCTCCTACCCCTCAGAAATCACTGGCTCTCCCTGCACAAAGAAGTGTGACCCCAATGCCAAGTGAGTGAGCTCAGCCTGCAGCAGGTGGGGGGAGCCGGGGTCAGGGCAGGGGCTGGGAGGGCACAGGCTGATTATTGCCATCCCTCTAGCTGTGTACAGGACTTGGAGGGAGCCCCTGCTTGCGTCTGTGCTGCAGGGTACTCAGGCAACGGCACCTACTGCTCAGGTCCAGCCACACCAATGCCCTGGGCACCCCTGAAATTTAGGGGGTGACTCTCCCTGCACAACCCTCTCCACTCCCTCTGGGTCCAGCCTAGCCCTCCCTCTGTCCTTTTCCTTTCTCCCATGCCTTCCTGCCCTGTTCCTACTCTGTCCCCTTGCCTGCTCCTCACAACTCTGTGATCATCTACTCCTAGAGGTGGATCCCTGTGCCCATGACCATGGGGGCTGCTCCCCTCATGCCAACTGTACCAAGGTGGCACCTGGGCAGCGCACATGCACCTGTCAGGATGGCTACACAGGAGACGGGGAGCTGTGTCAGGGTGAGGCTGGGATCCCCAACCTGAGTGTCTGTGAGGCTAAAGGTCTGGCTTTAGTGATCTGAATTAGACTAAGCAAGGGATGAGCACCTGAACAGACAGATGAATGGATGGGCTGCCTGGAAACCCCTCACCCCAGTGTCTCTCCTTCCAGAGGCTAACAGCTGTCTCATCCACCATGGTGGCTGCCACATGCATGCCGAATGTATCCCCACAGGGCCTGAGCAGGTCAGCACAACAGGGTCTGACTTTGGGGCTGTGCCATTCCCCTATGGGGGGCCCCTCCCAGACAAGGTCTGGGAGGGGTGCTCCTTCTAAGGCACTGGCCCACTCCGGGGTCTCAGCAGCCCTACTGATCAGGATTTGGGACAGGTCTCCTGCAGCTGCCGCGAGGGTTACAGTGGGGACGGCATCCGCACCTGTAAGCTCCTGGACCCCTGTTCCCAGGTCAGGCCCCCAGCCCCAGCCCATTTCCCAGGGGGTGGGGTCGGAGGCTGGAACAAACCCTCATTGCCCCCAGCCGGGTAGGGTCCTAAGGGCCTCCGAAGGGTGAGCCACCTCCCCACAAGATCAAGTCTGACTGACCAGGAGAAAGCAGGGCTTTGGGGGGCTGGACAGGGACCTTCATGGCCCCTTCTCCAGGGTTGGCTAGGGCAGAGGAGTCCTGGGAGCCACTGATGCCTCCTTCTCCTGTCCCTATCTCAGAGTAATGGAGGCTGCAGCCCCTATGCCATGTGCAAAAGCACAGGGGATGGCCAGAGGACATGCACCTGCGATACAGCCCAGACCGTGGGAGATGGTTTCACCTGCCGTGCCCGCGTCAGCCTGGTAATGACGTCCAAGTCGGACCCCTGACCCATGATGTAGTTAAGACCCCAGATCTGATCCTGATCCTGGCCCTGACTATGACCCTGAGCGTGACCTCTGACTCCACCAGGGCCTCACCCAGCTATAATCTATGAAACTAATTTTGACCCCAGCTCAGAGCTCCCTGGCTTTCCTTTCCTCATCTCTGCCTTGGTCAGACCTTGGGCTGCAGGTGCTGGGACAGGCACCGGGCCCTGAATGGGGGCCACCCAAAATCTGAGCTGATCCTCGCCCCCCCAGGAGCTCCTTCGGGACAAGCAAGCCTCATTCTTCAGCCTCCACCTCCTGGTGAGTGACCAGCTGGCCTCCACTTCCTAGGTCCAGCCTGGGCCTCTCTGACCTGAAGGTACCACCTGCCCCTGGGCCTTGATGCTCTCATCTGGTCAGGGGGTTTGTTGGTCCAGTCTCTGAGTCCAAGTATTCCCCGGGAAGATCTGTGGTAGCCTCGCTGGTCCCAGATTACCCCTTTACCCCTCAAGCTGTTCCCCTCTTCCCCCAGGAATACAATGAGCTTAAGGGCAACGGGCCTTTCACAATCTTCGTGCCACACGCAGATCTAATGACCAACCTGTCGCAGGTAACGCAGCCCTCAGGAGGAAGGCTAGGGAGGGAAGGGTCAGGGCCACTCTCTTACCCTCAGGACTTCCACTCCAGGATGAGCTGGCCCGGATTCGATCCCACCGGCAGCTGGTGTTCCGCTACCACGTGGTGGGCTGCCGGCAGCTGCGGGGCCAGGATCTGCTGGAGGAGGGCTACGTCACCACGCTCTCAGGGCACCCGCTGCGCTTTAGCGAGAAGGAGGTGAGCCCAGGGCCTGCCCGCTCCAAGGACCAGCGGCTTTCAGGCCCTGCGCACCTACACCCCGGCCCCGGGCGCTCTCACTTCCCCTGGGTCAGGGCGGCCCCGGACCGCGCCCACTACCACGGGCCTTTGCCGGGGCTCAGGACGTCTGAGCATGGCCTTTCGCCCCTGTTTTCCTGGCTGGGAGGGAGGCGAGATTCGCTGTCTTGACCCCACCCACCTTCTGCCCAAGACTTGCCCACCCCAGCTTCCTCCCCCCCCCCCGCCTCTTCCGGTCCCTGCCCCGCCCACCTATGCCTGGGCCCCGCCCCCAGGGCAGCATATATCTCAACGACTTCGCGCGAGTGGTGAGCAGTGACCACCAGGCCGTGAACGGCATCCTGCACTTCATTGACCGTGTCCTGCTGCCGTCCGACGTGCTGCACTGGGAGCCCGACGCTGCCCCAATCCTGCGGGTATTCCCTAGGCGTGCCCTGGGCACGGAAGGCAGGTGGCTCGGGCCTTAGGATGCCCCCTCCCTGCCGACCTCACTTCCTACCTGCCGACCTCACTTTCCCCAGAGAAACGTCACCGCCGCTGCCGAGAGCTTCGGTTACAAGATGTTCAGCAGCCTCGTGACGGTACTGCTCCCACGTGTGCACGTGTGCACATGTGTGCATGTGGGCGATTGTCAATGTTTGCAACTGTGTGTGTGCTCTTCTGCCTGTGCACATCCTCCTGTGTGCGAATCTGTCCTTTGTGTAAGTGAGCATATCTGTGTGCTCAGGCCATGTCTGCATGCATGGGATTCCCAGTGTGAGCTCGAGGATGTGCTATGTGTGCCCACATACCTGCCAACAAAGTGTGTGCAGGTTTGTTCCTGCATGTATGTCCACATGTATCTACCTGAGACTGCTGCAATGGAGTGTGGCTGGTAGGAAGGCTGGCTGAGTCCCTGGAGCCCTTTCCTGGTCTCTGCAGTCCAGCCCCCTACCCACCCATCTTATCACTAGGCTGTGACTACCACACTTCTCCTTCCCCTAGATGGCTGGCCTCCCGCCCCTGCTTCGAGATGTGTCCCATAGGCCCTTCACAATGCTGTGGCCCACAGATTCCGCCCTGCGAGCCCTGCCACCTGATCGCCGGGCCTGGCTGTACCATGAGGACCATCGTGACAAGCTGGCAGCTATTCTAAGGGGCCATGTAATCCGCAACATCGAGGTGAGTGCACCCCCCCAGACCTTGGTCCCCACTGCCTGCCCCCCAGCCTTCCTGCCTAGCTCCAACCATGGCTCCATCTGCTCAGGCCTTGGCATCTGACCTACCCAATCTGGGCCCACTCCGCACCATGCACGGAACCCCCATCTCCTTCTCCTGCAGCCGTGCCCGGCCGGTGAGTCTGGAGAGAAGACTTGAATGAGGGAAGGAGGCAGGGGCCCTGGCATGGGGGGGAGGGGGGTTCTGCTGCAGTACAGCTGTGACCCCCATGTACGCCACATCCTCTGCCTGCAGGGTGAGCTCGTGGTGGGTGAGGATGAAGCCCGCATCGTGCAGCGGCACCTGCCCTTTGAGGGTGGCCTGGCCTACGGCATTGACCAGCTGCTGGAACCACCTGGCCTTGGAGCCCGCTGTGACCACTTTGAGACTCGGCCACTGTGGCCGGTGAGGGAGGCCTGAGGTGGAAGGGTGGGGGCCCAAGCCGATCTGTATTGTCCATCCACCTGACCTTGCTCTGTTGACCTCCACTCCTTCTAGAGGTTTTGCAGCATCTGTGGGAGGGAACCACCCTGTCCTGCAGGCTCACAGGAGCAGGTAAGGGGTTGGGAGCTGGGTAGGGGTTTGGGCAGGGCCCAGCGACCACCAAGCTCAGGCTGTTTGCAGCCTGACTCCTCTTGGCCCAGGGCAGCCCCCAGGCCTGCTTGCGCTACTTCTCAAAGTACTGGCCGTCCCCTCCACTGCGCTCCTTGGCACTACGCAGCCTTTGGGGCCAGCCTCAAGGTCTGGGCACGGGCTGCCACCGCAACTGTGTCACCACCACCTGGAAGCCCAACTGCTGTTCTGGACACTATGGCAGTGAGTGCCGAGGTGAGCATGCTGAGGTTGCAGATGCTGCTGACTGGGTCCTCTGGCCTCCAAGATAACTGAGGGCACTGCTCTGGCCATTGTTTCTGAGCGGGTGTTGGGGTGGTCTGGGGCTGGGTGGGTCTAAGGGTGGGTGAGTAGATTTTACCAGGAGAGAATCTTCCAAGAGGTGGGGGAGGGTGTGTAAATGGTGCAAGACCTGGTGGGGTGTGCTGGGGGCAGGGGCGGTCTGGGTGTTCTCCAGAGCATAGGGGCCTGGGGGGTTCTCAGCAGCATGGGGACTTGGGTGGGTTGCTGCTCCTGGAGGAACCTGGGAAGCCAGTGGGTGAAGGATGGGCAGTGTGGCTGGGCTGGGGATGCCTGTGTGAGTGTCCTGATGGAGCCCCCTGGCTCCATCTCACATCTCTTATCCCATACCCTAGCTTGCCCTGGCGGTGCCAGCCACCCTTGTAGTGATCATGGCGTGTGCATGGATGGCATGAGTGGCAGTGGGCAGTGTAGGTGCCACTCGGGATTTGCTGGAACAGCGTGTGAACTCTGCGCCACGGGAGCCTTTGGGCCCCATTGCCAAGGTGGGCTGTCCTATCCTGCCCTGCCCTCTGATTCCCTTAGCTCAGGTGCCAACTCCATTTTCCTGCCTGTCCCTTTCCCCAGCCTGCCGCTGTACCTCTCATGGCTACTGTGATGAGGGCCTTGGGGGCTCAGGCTCCTGCTTCTGTGACAAGGGCTGGACTGGGCCACACTGTGAGGTGCAGCTGGGTGAGTAGTCCTGGTGCTTGTGCCCACACTGCACATACCAGTGCATGCCCCAACTGCACACTCAGGTGGAGGCGCTGAGGGTAGGTGGGTGGGAGGGGATGTGGGAGTATCCAAGAGGGCAGCCACTAACCTGGATATGTGTGGTGGGCCCTGGGGGGCAGAGCTGCAGCCTGTGTGTGCCCCACCCTGTGCACCCCAGGCAGTGTGCCGTGTGGGCAACAGTTGCGAGTGCAGCTTGGGCTATGAAGGGGATGGCCGCACGTGCACAGGTGAGCAGGTGGGTGGGGATATGAGATGGGAGGCCCCACCCGCCTCCTGCCACCTGGTCCAAGCACTGTCTCCCTGCCTGCAGTGGCAGACCTGTGTCAGGATGGACGTGGTGGCTGCAGCGAGCATGCCAACTGCAGCCAGGTAGGCACAGTGGTCACCTGCGCCTGCCTGCCAGACTACGAGGGCGATGGCTGGAGCTGCCGAGCCCGCAACCCCTGCGAAGATGGCCACCGCGGGGGCTGCAGCGAGCATGCAGACTGCCTGAGCACTGGCCCGGTGAGGAGGTGGGGGGCCAAGCAGCCGGGTGGGGAGGCCCCAAAGAGTGTATCCCCCAGGTCCTGAAGGGTGCCCACCTGGTCTCCCATTCCAGAACACAAGACGCTGTGCATGCCATGCTGGCTATGTGGGGGACGGACTACAGTGTGTGGAGGAGCCTGAGCCGCCCGTGGACCGCTGCCTGGACCAGCCCCCACCCTGTCACACGGATGCTGTGTGCACCGACCTGCACTTCCAAGGTGTGCTTCCCTGCCTGTTCCCAGTGCCCTCGCCTTGCCTGCAGTCGTGTCTCCAGCTGACAGCAAACCCCTTGCTCCTGCAGAGAAACGGGCTGGTGTCTTCCACCTCCAGGCTACCAGTGGCCCTTATGGTCTGAACTTCTCAGAGGCTGAGGTGGCATGTGGGGCCCAGGGAGCTGTCCTTGCTTCTCTCCCTCAGCTCTCTGCTGCCCAGCAGGTACATGGGACCCAGGAGCATGGAGCCAAGCCTGTGGGGAAGCTTTGAGTTGGGCCTGGGGTCTCAGCATCCCTCCTGTCCCTACAGCTGGGTTTCCACTTGTGCCTCGTGGGCTGGCTGGCCAATGGCTCAGCTGCTCACCCTGTCGTCTTCCCTGCGGCGGACTGTGGTGATGGTCAGGTGGGCATAGTCAGTCTGGGTACCCGGAAGAACCTGTCGGAGCGCTGGGATGCCTACTGCTACCGTGTGCAAGGTGCAGCCACCCCACCATGCCTCACTCTCCAGCTCTGCCCCATCTCACCAATCCACTAACCTACTGAACTCCCCTTCCCAGACGTGGCCTGCAGATGCCGCGATGGCTTTGTGGGTGATGGGACCAGCATGTGCAATGGGAAGCTGCTTGATGTACTGGCCACCGCCGTCAACTTCTCCACCTTCTACGGGGTGTGCAGGGACTCGGGGGGTGTGGGATAGCTGGAATCCTTGGGGAGGGAGCCTGCTCACAGCCCTGTCTCCCCACCATTTCAGATGCTGCTGGGCTATGCCAATGCTACTCCTCGTGGTCTTGACTTCCTGGATTTCCTGGACGATGAGCTCACCTACAAGACACTCTTCGTTCCTGTCAATGAAGGCTTTGTGGATAACATGGTAACTAGCAGGGGATATGGGCAGAGCAGGACCTGACCTTGCACCCTCTGGCTAGCCCAGGCCAGTAGGGTGAGTGACCTTTGCTTTGCCCAGACGCTGAGTGGCCCAGATCTGGAGTTGCACGCCTCCAATGCCACCCTCCTGAGCACCAATGTCAGCCAGGGTACCTTGCTCCCCTCCTACTTGGGCCTCAGCCTTGTCATTAGTCACGTGGGCCCTGACAACAGTTCCTGGGCCCCTGTGGTAAGTCTAGTTACTGCCCCTCCCCTGCAGCCCTGGCCCTCGCTCACCCACTAAGCCTGACTCTGGTCTCCCTACAGGCCCCAGGGGCAGTTGTGGTTGGTCGTGTCATCGTGTGGGACATCATAGCCTTCAATGGCATCATCCATGCTCTAGCTAGCCCTCTACTGGTACCCCCACAGCCTGTAAGTTGGTGGTGGTAGAGGGGGCAGGCAGAGCTACAAGGGGAGAGGGGACAGCTCTGGCCATGTCCTTGACATTCTTGTTTGCAGCAGGCGGTGGCGGCACCAGAGGTCCCACCTGTGGCAGCAGGCGTGGGGGCTGTGGTAGCCGCTGGAACACTGCTGGGCCTGGTGGCCGGAGCCATCTACCTTCGTGCTCGAGGCAAGGCCACAGGCTTTGGCTTCTCTGCCTTCCAGGTAGGGTTGCATTGGGGATAGGTGGGGGTTGGGGGTCCATCGATCTTGCTCAAGGCCCCCTCACCACTCACCTTTCTTTTCAGGCAGAAGATGACGCTGATGATGACTTCTCCCCATGGCAAGAAGGGACCAGCCCAACCCTGGTCTCTGTCCCCAACCCGGTCTTTGGCAGCCACGATGCCTTTTGTGAACCCTTTGATGTGAGTTTGGGGGCAGGAGGGGATGTGGAAGTGGGCCCAGGGTCTGGTCTCAGCACAGCTACTACCACACATCCTCCCCGTAGGACTCGCTCCTGGAGGAGGACTTTCCTGACACCCAGAGGATCCTCGCAGTCAAGTGACATGGCTGGGGCTGATGCAGAGGCACAAGCAGGAAGGCAACCACTTTATTGCCTGTTTGGACAATGCCCAGAGTGGGTGGGGCAGCAGGGGCTGGGGGCTGTTCTGTGCAATAAAACTGCCCTCAGCGGATGTGGGCCATGTCACTGAGGAAGGGTGTCTTCATGCAGCCGGTGCAGAGCTGGTCCATCCACAGTGGTGCCTCGTGCTGCAGGGGCGTGCGTCGTGGGTAGAAGGTGAAGTCCACGCGGTAGTTGAGCAGGCAGCTGAGGGAGGCCATGTAGAGGTCGGAGAAGCGCACCAGGCGCCGAGAGAAGTAGGTGGGGTTGTGGAAGGTGCGAAAGATGCTCCCAAACTGCGCGTTGAACAGGGCCTTGGTGACGCACCTGGGGAGAGAGACACGGGGCACTCGAAGGGCCACATAGGACAGGGCCGGGCTGGCACTCCTGCCCCGGCCCCGCCCCCTCACCTCAGCTCCTGCCGCTCCTTCATCCAGGCCGCCAGCACCTGCCGTGACTCTGCGTCCTGGTACGTCTGGGGGCGACAAGAGGTGTGCTGGGTGCGTGTCCCATGCGGCAGCCCAGGTGTCCCCCGCCATCCGCCCCGGGACATCCCAGCCACCCCCACACCTGCATGCGCTCCAGCAGCCCCGTGAGTGCCTGCTGCCACGTCAGCGAGTGCATGTACTGCTCTGTGTTGATGATGCGGATCTCACGCTCCAGCTCAGGGATGATGGCGCCCGTGCGCCAGCCATGCCGCAGCATGAGATCCTGGTGGGCCGGGTGGAGGGCAGGGCTCAGCACCCGCCGGAGGGCGCCCTCCCTGCCCGCTGCAGCCCAGCCTTGCCCCCTCACCGCCAAGTCACTGTAGAGGTGGTCTCCGAAGTAGAGCACACGGGGACCGCGCCATTCTGTCAGACGCAGGAAGTCAAACAGGTTTCCCTGGGGAGGGGTGGGGGGACACTGCTGAGCCCAGTGTGCCGAAGGGGCTCCCACTGGGCTGCCAGAAGCATGCCTGGTTTTCTACCCGTCCTCCCAAATCCCCAGAGGTAGTAAGGCCCCTCTAGCCGGATGCTGGGCTGCCCTTTCCCATGGCCTCCCTGTCCCCTCTGGGCTCTGGCCTTTACCACCTCCCCCTCACACTCAGGAAGGGGGTCTGCCTGCTGCAGAAAGGGCTCCTGTAGGCCTGGCACGGTGCCCTGTGCCTCTAGGGTCTCCCTACCCTGTGACCTCATACCCACCCCAGGCTAGGGACTGAGTCCACTCTGTGGGAAGCAGATTGCAGCAGAGACCCCATGGCCCTGAAGTCCTCTTGGGCGCCCTGGCCTGAGTCCTGAGGGACCCAGCAGACCAATGGCAGACCTCATTGTGAGGCCATCTGCCCCTCCTGCTCCAAAGCAGGAGAAAAGATGAAAACACTCAGCCAGGCTCAAACAACAGAGGAAGCCTGCAGGGGAGCAGAAGCTGAACGGGGCGGGGGTGGTGGGGATTGCAGAGCAGGAAGTGCAGCAGGAGCCCACAACCCCTGAGAGAAGAATTGACACCCAGCAGAAAAGGAGTTACTAGAGCAGTCTGTGCATGCAAGAGGCCCAGGAGGGCACAGGTGGTTGTGAAAAACTTCATTGTTGAAATAAGCTCAAGTGGAGAGGCCGAGGAGCAGCAGACCCAGCTGAAGAGGGAGGCATGCTGGGAGGAGCACACGTGCCCTAAGTGAACCGAGGAAGAATCTTGAGTCAGATGCTGAGTCAGGAAGGATGGAGCCTGAGGTTCCAGTAACAGGAGACAGAGAGAGGGAGGGAAAGGCAGAGGGAGCAAAGAAAGACGAGAACCAAGTAGGATCCAAAACACACAGACACACTTCAGAACATTAGGCGTCAGGAAACATCTAAAAGCTGCCAAAGTCACATGTTCCCCACAGAGGTGCATGACCCTCCCTCCTCAGGCTCAGCCAATATGCCAAGACAAAGGCGAACTGCACCCTCAGAGCGGAGGGGAGGGGCCTGGGCCAGGGGGAGTGGGGGCACAGCAGGGAGGGAGGCTGAGCATTGGGCAGGGGTGGGAGTACTGCCTGCAGGCCAGGCCTCGGCACTGGGTACCTTGAGGCTACTCCTTGTGGACGTGCCCCTGACCCAACTGCTGCCTTCCTCCCTCCCCCAGCTGGAGCCCCAGCTCCCAAGAAGCCCAGCTCACCGGCTTAGCCAGGATTTCCGCATTCCATCCTCCTTGGCCAAAACCCTTAATCACCTCCTCCTCAGAGCCACCCCAACACCAGGCCCCTTATCTTCCTAGCCAGTGAGGAAAGGGGGTCTCCCTCACAGTCCATGAGCCGCCCCGCCCCCACCTGCTTAGATAATGGGCCTGAACCTGGGCTTGTCTGGCTGCAGCACGGGGCTCAGGCCCAAGTAATAAGTGTCATTCACTGGGCACTTACTGGATGCCCAGCCCGCCTAAGGCCTTGACACCACGACTCAAATATTATACCTCGTTATAGAAGAGGAAAGCAAGGCTCAGAGGGGCCAAGTAGTTTCACCAGACTCTCTCGGCTGTCAAGGAGTGTAGTTACAATTCAAATGCAGGCAACCTGACCCAGAGGCCAAGCCCTTGACACTGCCCAGGTCCACAGCGTGAGGGGACAAGAGCCACGGCAGACGTGCTGCTGCCCCCTCCACCTGGGGCTGTGATTGGCCCTGTGGCCCCCACCAGGGGTTAGTCCCCACGATTGGCCCTCACCTGCCGATAGATCTTGCCCTTTTCCAGGCGGGTGATACGGTCCCACTGGAGTGAGCCCCTCTCATCGAGTTTTCTGAAAGGCCTGGGGGGTGGGGGTGGGGTAAGGACTTGATTTCCAGTCTGTGGGGACCACAAGGAGCCAGGCACCATCCCACTTACAAAGGCCACCTGCTCACGTGGGCCACACTCCGGAAAGGGGGTGTCCCCACCCCAAACACACAGGGTGGCGAGCAAAGACCAGTCCCCGCTCCCCAGCCTCTCTGCCCCTGCCAGGCCCATACTTGCGTGGGTCGGTGAAGAAGCTAGGCTTGTCCGCCTGGACGATGACCACATCAAAGAGCTGGCGCCAGTCGGGACCCACCATATGCCGCATTCCCTTGTCCCTGGGCACACATGGGGCAGAGGTAGGACAGGCGGCATATGGTCTGAGGAGGCTTGGGCCTGCCCGCCGCTCCCCGGGCCCCACCCGGCTCCATCTTCCCGCGGTGGGACAGGGCTCACACGAAACTGAAAGGGCTGTTGGTGATGAGGAACAGCTGTTTCCCGTGGTCCACCAGGCGGCTCAGGACGGCGAACGTCTCGTCCCCTCTCAGGATGTACTTCTCTAACAGGGGGAGATGGGTCTGTGAGGGTCAGCCCTGCGCCCCGCCTGGGCACGCCACAGCAGCTATGTCCACCCTTACCCATGTCGCGCTCGATCCACTGGTACATGAGGCCCTTCACGTGCACATCTCGAATGGCATCCTGGGGGCAGTGGAGGGACAGTGAGGGTATAGTGGGGACCAGGAGGGCCTGCCCTGCTGTGGCTGGACTTCACCTTCTGTGCCTCCCCGAGCAGGCCCAGCATTCTCACCGTCACGTCTTTATAGAGGTGCGCTTGGTCAAACTCCAGGCTGTGGCCCAAGAAGTGATCCACCACACAGGAGAGCAATGCCATCTCCGGCAGCGAGAAGATGTCCATGAACTGCTTGATGGAGGGACCCTGGGGAGGGGGCCACCACCTCAGCAACCCCTCCAGCCCCACCACCCAAGGCTCTGGAGACCAAGGGCTCCAAATCTACCCTGGAACACTGGGAGAGGGGTGCAGCCAGTGGGCTAGGGTGGCTCCCCAGCGACCTGGCACCCACAGCGAGATCAGTGCGTGGGTTGCCCTGGGCAACAGCAGATGAGCGAGTACCTTGCCATAGAAGCCACTCATCTGGTACAGCGGGATGTGCTGGGTGCCCCCATACAGGTCGATCACCTCCTCATCGGGCACAGGCTGCAGGCCCCTGGGTGGGTACACAGACATCTTCAGTCCAAAGTGGTCCTGAGCCGCCCAGCTAAAGTGCAGGGTGGGGGACAGCGTGGACCTGGAGCAGTGGGCTACAGTGGGGTCAGGGCAGAGTCATCACTGACCTGTAGGCTGTCCCCAGCTGCACGTAATGGAAGGCATCAATCTTCATCAGAAGGCTCTGGGGGCACCAGGGGTGTGGGATGACAGTGAGGAAGGAGCTGGCCATGAGCCAGTGTCTCCCGGCCCTCACACTGAAGTCCCAGTTGGGTAGTACCAAGAGGATCATGTACAGGCCAAAAGCAAGCTACAGCTTTGAGGCCAAGGAGGAAGACCAACGAGGAGACCCCCACAGGGACTGGGGGAGCTAAGGGGGTGACCTTGATACACATCCAGTCAGGAGGGACCAGGAAGAGACAGTGGTTTAGGTGATCTATGACTCACCTTCTGAATGTCGTAGTGGAGGCCTCGGATGGCAAAGCTGGGGTTGTAGTCATACTTCCGAATGCCCTCTGGGTACTGTCAGTGCCGGGAGAGCGGATCAGGCCCGAGTCAGTGGCACTGCCAGGCCTGCTGGCTGGGCAGCCACCTCAGGGGATCAGTTCAGCTACCTGCCCAGCCAGCCTCCAGGGCCTGGGTGCCCTGCCTGGCTAGCCTCACCTTATAGTGCTCAATCAGGATGTCACGGGCGGCAGTGAAGATCTCTGGGTGCAGCGAGTCTGAGTACTGGGCCAGCGTGTAGTCATAGTCGAAGCCGTAGACCTCCACATCATGCAGGCTGATCTCGTTGTTGGCATAAATGGCCGCTGGGTTCAGTAGACTACAGACCTCGGGGGGCAGGAGATCTGCAGGAGGGAGATGCAAATATGAGGAAGAGGGTGATCACAGCAGCAGCAAATGGTTACTGAGTGATTGCCAAGTGCCCGGCCCTGGGGGCCTCACGGGACACCCCGGGATGGGCACTCTGAGCCCAGTGCTGCAGGTGGTCAGGCTCGGAGAAGTCACTTGTCCAGGGTCACATGGCTGGGGTAAGCTCATGGCTGGAGCTCCTACCTGTGGGTCCTGGGCTGCACCATCACTTGCAGCCCACCAGATGCACCAAGCCTGTGCCTCCTCCGGGGTCTCATAAGCCCCTCCACACACAGGACTATGCACTGACCCCTCCACCTTGTCTGAAGCTGGGGTTGGGACTTAAGAACTTCATCGGGGTGGGGGTACTGGGTTGCCCCTCTGCCGCTCAGGCTCCCAGCTCTGACCACCTGCCACAGGCTTTGCACCAGGGCCTCTCTAATTGGATTTCAGCTGCCTGCCAGCCTGCGTAATGACATTCGCTGCCTCTAGCCAGGGAACATTGCTAATTACGACAGGCGGGACGTGTGATGTCGGGTTCTGGACCATTACCCAGGCTGCTCCCTGCTGAGGATGTGGCCATAGCCACCCCAAACCCCTGGCTGCTGCAGAGGGGCTGAGTGGGACACTATGCAGAGTGGGCTCTAGGGGCCCCGGCTCATCTGCCTTGGTTTCCCCATCTGTGCAGCTGGATTGGGAAAGAGCATGGACTTTGAAGTCAGAGCAGACCAAGCCCCCTTCTCATGGCTGTGACCTTAGGAAAGTCACCTCACTTTTAGGCCTCTTTTTGTCTCTAAAGGGGGAATGAAAATTGTATCAACCTACAGAATTACTAAGAGTGTCACACAGAAGGTGCTCTGTGCAGTAAACCCACTCTGCATCTGTGGTGAATGTAGGATTAAATGGGCCACACGCCCCTGGAGCCTGTCAATTCCCTGTCTTGCATTTTCCTGTGTTACTCCAGGAACAAGGGTTTCAGGGAGGAAGGGAGCAGGCAGGATGAGGTGCACAGGGGCACTGCCTTGCAAGGGCTCCTTTCCTGAAACTTCCAGCCTGTGGCTGAAGCCCAAACAGCCCAAGCCTCAGGGAATTCCCGCCTCAGCATCAGTCAGTCTCAGTGCTGACGCAGCAGCGCTGGGCCATGAAGCATGGCAGTTGCCTGTGCTAGTAGGCACACTCCCTGACTCCCAGGCTGCCGTTGGCCTTGAAGGCCCCTTGGAACCCAGGCTCCACCCCCACCCCACCCCCTTTCCTTAGGAGCCAAGTGCAGGCTGCGGGTGGGGGTACAGGTGTGGCTGGTTTCTCTGGCCGCCCCAGGCCAATCTAGGCCCGGCACAGAGCAGCTTCTTCGAAGATAACTCTGTGGGTGCAGACAAAACATTCCTCACTGAACGTGAGAAACAGCTGATTTCAGCCTTCTAGGGAGCTGCTTCTGAGAAGCCACTCATCAGGCGTCAACAGGACCTGGGCAATACTCTACCCATGGTCGCGGGGTCCTGGGTACCAAGTGGGACTCTCTGTACAATCTCCAGTGACCCCCAGGAGGGGAGGGGTCTGCTTGGTGCTGCAGCCCCTGCTGGCACAGAGTTCTGGCTTTCGCCTCTGCCCTTGAGTGTTCCCAGAGATGGGCAATCCTCCCAGGAACAAAGCAGGATGGGGAAGCAGCCCACAGGGTGTGGCCTCCTGACCCGATTTCTGGAATAAACCATAGCTCTGAGGCACAAGATCCCACTCTCTTCCACAGGGCTGTGGCACAGGGCAGGTAAGGAGGATATGCCCCTCACCTGAACTGGCCTCCCAAGTTCACTGATCTCACTGCCCAGCCCTCACCCACCCTCAGCCCCAGACCCAAGCCTGACCAAAGCTCCCAGTTCCAAGGCCAACCCCGCCCCCCAGCAGCCCTGCGACTGACTTGAGTGCCACCCTCCCTGTGGCTGCTGGGGGCAACTGTGGGCTGGCTGCCTTAGAGGCCCCTCCTGTTCAATTCTCACTCCAGTTTTGGGAGGTGGTCCCACTTAATCCTCTTTTGTCCAGAGATAAAAACTGTGGCTTGGGGAGGTAAAGTCACTTGTTCCTACCCATCCAGCGGTAGGCAGTGGAGGTGAGATTTGAATTTGGTCACCTTAATTACTGCCCCTCAGTCTAGCCTTCCAAGGTCACCATGCTGAGGCTGTGGGGAGAGGATGGGGGGCTGGCTCTCTGGCAAAGTTTTGCCCAAAGACATCAGCCCGAGGCTTACCTCAATACCTAGATCTTCTCCTAGAAAACCCAGTCAGAAGGCGGGAGTCAGGATCCAAGGGTGCAAGCCTGGCTCATCCTAGCCCTCACCCTGGCATCCTGGAAATGACCTTGCCCCTTTCATATCAAGAGGAGCTTGGGGGTCTCTGTGAAGATCTGAAGATCTCGGTGGACCGTGAGAAACAAAGCCCAATAGACCTATGTCCCTCCCCCTACACCTTGAGGTCAGCTTCTCAAGCTGCTCTGCAGAGGGTCTTCCCCAGGCCTAGAGCAAAGACATCTCCTTAAATAGCATCCCAGGCCTTCCCCCTCTACTGGGGGTGAGGGGGTGGCATCCCAATAGAGGCCCATGGGCTTCAAAACCATCATTTCTCAGGAGTCTTAACCATTCTACCTTCAGCTTCCCAAGAGCGAGTCAAGTCTGCCCACCACTCCCAGGTCTCCACACAGCTGGAGTGGCAGCCCCTGTTCAGCCAGCTAGAATCTTCCAGAAAGGGCCACTCAGTCTTACCAGACAATGAGAGCTCTGTCACCCCTGGGGGGTCTTCCAGAAGTTCCCTAGCCCGTTCTTGGTCTGGTTCTTTCTAAGTCATCACCACAACATTATGACGGAGGCTCCAGGATTGTGTTTTATGCCCTAAGACACTAAGAGTCTGAGAAAGGGAGGCTTGCTGGGCACCACCCAGCTGGTCAGTGATAGAGCCAAGCCCCAAGCCACATCTGTCTGCTGCAGAGGCAGGGCCCCAGGGGACCCCTGAACAAATATCAGTGCTCTCTCCATTCTCTGGCCCACCAGGGAGCCCCAGCCTGCCCCCTCTGCGAGGAGGCTTCCGTCTTCCTGAGACCATTTTGCAGAGGAGGCTACAGGTTTAGTGCCCTGGTCAAGGGTGCAGCAGCACTTCTGGATTCCAGGGGACTGGGGCTACTTGGTCTCATTTCTCCAACCAACGCGTTCCCCTCCTGGGCTGAGTGCCCCCGCCTCCAGGGCGTAATCTAGAGGAGTCTGAAAGTCTAGTCGGCGTCCGCTGAGTCGGCCAGTCCCTAGGAGTCCGTTCCGGCAGGCTGCCTTTGTCCCTGGTTCTCTTACCCCAACTAAGGGCCCCTACCAGACAAGGGCTTGGGGGCGTTTCCGCCTCCCGGCGGGTGGGACCTGGAGTAAAGACGGTGGGGGCCCTGCAGACGGAGTCAGGGAACAAACCTCCTGCTCGCCCGCCTCCGGGCATCGGGGTGTCCCTAGAGGCCCCCGGGACGACCCGTTGGAGTCTCTTCGAAGAGCACCCCGGCCTTCGGAGCCCCGGCGAGCGCTCTAGGGGCGCTTCCCCTGAAGAGCGGCGCCCGAACGGCACGGGGGCGGTGCCCCGGAGCTCTCTCCTTCTGTCCGCCTCCCGGGCACGCGTCTCCAGCCCTGCGGGGCCGCCCCCTCCACCGGCGCCCGCACCACTTGGGCTCACCCACCGTGCACTAGTCTCCGCATGTCCTGGTAACGAGCCCACAGGTGCGCGCTAAGCTCGGCGCCGCCTGCCGGCGCCGGGGCGGGCGCAGAGCACGGAGCGCCCGGGCAATGGGCGCCGGGACCCGGGGGGCCGCAGCCCGGGCAGGAGGGCGAGGACGAGGCGGCCCGCGACCCGCGGGGGCCTTGGCACGGCAGCCAGCGCCGAGCGGCGGCCCGCAGTCCCACACCCGCCATGCCCGCTGCTCGCCGCCCGTGCAGCCCTCCGCCCGTCCGCCGCCCTCCGACTGCGCGCCCGCCACCGTGGCCGCATGCTCCTCCTCGCGGCCGGCCAATGGGCACGGCGCGGGGAGCCCGGCCGGCCAATGGGCGCGCCCCTCGGCCCGTGGGGCGGGAGGTCCCGGGACGGGGCGGGGCGGGGAAGGCTCTCGGACCCCCTCCCCCGAGTCTCCGGCGCAGCTGGAGGCTCCTGAGCCCCTTCTCTGTCGCCACGGTACCGATGGCGGCTCCTTCTGTCCCTCTCCTGGGAGGTCGGAGGGCCAAAGGACGGTCGCCCCTGCGAAGCTCCGGAACGCCCGGGCGCGGAGAGGAGAGGGCCGAAGCCCCTTCCTTCACCCCTTGGCAGGCTCGGTGAGCCCTGGCCCACCCCCGCCCCCTGTTGTCTCTCTCCCCCTCCGCGCCCTGGTCCTCCGCCCCTTCCTTCACCCCTTGTCCTCCTGACCTCAGCTCCGCCGCCCCTCCCCCAGTCCTGCTGCGGGGGTCTTGTCCTCCTCCCACCCCAGACTGGCTCTGCCCGCAGAGCAGAGGCTGGTACCTCTCACTCCTTTAGCGAATAAAGAGCCCTTAGCGCGCACTCCCGGTGCCAGCCCCACACTAAGTGAGACCCACGGCGCAAACGACGTGCACTGAAGCAGCCCCTTCTCTCTCCCGCCCCGCACCTCACCTAGGTGACCTTTTTCTGTTTGTTTGTTTAAACTCGGGAGCAGGACGGGTGGGCCTTGCGCTCTAAGCGGGGTGGGCCAGGGCTCACCGAGCCTGCCTGGTTCTGATCTCAGCAAATGGCTGCACCGACCTGCCCCACTCCTAGCTTCCCCGGGAAGGCTCCCGATTTCTAGCAAGGTCGCTTGACTTCCCAACGAAATTCCTCTTTCCCGCTTGGAACCACTCTGCACCCTTGTTTCTTCTACTGTCTTCTGAGACTGTATGTGTGCCAGTTGCTTTACTGGGCCCTGAGGAGACTGACCATCTGGACACTTCGTTTCCTAAGGGCGTGTGTATTCGAATGTCCGCTGTACCTTGGCTGAAGACCCACAATGTGCCAGACAGACCCCGGGGCAGGTGCTGGTGCAGGATGGAGGCCCAAGGGTGGGCCTGTGGGTGGGTGGTTGTGTCCTCCGGTGGGCCCCAGTGAGCCACACATAAGCCTCATGGGAGATGGATGGGTGCTCAGCGGTACCCCCGTTCACCGCCCCTCCCCCACCACCAAGAGAAATTAGCAGTAAACAGGTGTGCGCGTGGTGGGGTGGGGTTGGCCCCGGAAGGCAGGTTATCCAAGGCAGCACATCAGGCATGGATGCTCAGCAGTGGATTCTATGACCCTTTCCATGGACCCTGCTTGAGCCCTCTCTTTACCAGCCAGTTTTTGTAGATTTTGTGTCCACAACACCAAACTCTTACTGGTTTTTATATTCATTTGATTTTCTTGGATTATCTAATAGTTGTCTCCTTTCTCAAAGGTACTCCCCAGTTTTTTTAGCTTTAGGTAATAGGGTAATAACCCTTTACAGACACATCTTCAGCAAGCACAGCAATTTAGGAGAGTGAAGGCTCTGGAGTCAGCTCTGCTTCTTTATACCTGGCTTAATCTTTTTAACGTCTCAGTTCTCCATCCATAAAAGGAGATGATGATAATAGAGGCGAGGTTCAGTAGGCTTCAGAATACATGTAAAGAGCAAGGGCTCAATAAACCGTCAGCATCATATTATAGCTAGTGGTAATTGGTCAGTTACTATGCCCCAGGCATTAAGTGCTTTATTTGTATTCTCTCTAAACCTAACAGAATCAGAGGAAGGGCCCTATTCTGAGACACAGACCAACTAAGGGAATATGTGTGGAGCAGGGATGTGGTTTAACAAAGCCCATGCTCTCCAACCATTCTGCTTTTCTGTGATTAGTGTGAATAAGGAAATGACGCATAAAAAGTACCTACAAGTCCCTATATAACATTAAGTGCCCCGTACAGGATAGGTGTTACTAATTTTAGGGTTGTTTGTCACAGATGCTTACCTAGACTTTTCTTGTGATAAAGTTCAGCTTTCAACAAGATATATCGAAATCTGTTATTTTTAGAAGTGTAGTCACCAAGCACGACCCCGAACTAAATGCAAGGCGTTGCGTAATTGCATTTAGATTATGGTGCAGTACACCTTTAGTCCATCAGAGAGGGTCATAACTTCCATAAGTAATTTGAGAAAAAAGATGGCGGTGAAAGAGTAGGGGGTGCTGCCGCCAAGTCCTAGCACTAGCTGCACAGGGGAGGCTGGAGAACCCTGCCTTGCAGACGCCACGTGGGAAGCCCCGCCCCCTCCACCTCCCCGCTTCCCCGCCTCCCCGCCTCCAGAGTCGAGGCGCATGCGCCAGTTCCCTCAGGTTGGGAGCGGCC